>ONZH01026429.1:0-22931 GCA_900303285.1 Rhinella marina | reverse complement strand
CCAGCATGGGCAGGCATATGAGTGCTAAACACCACACTCAATGGAACCAAGGCCGTTCACCACCTCCTGCGGGTCACACCACTGCTCCTTCCCCTGTGTCAAACCCCTACCCAGGACTCCGGCACGAGCACCTCCCGCCGGAAAACCACACCTTCGCCTCCACGATCCTCCACAGTGTCCACCAATGTGTCCCTGCGCAGCGTTCAGCTGTCTTTACAGCAGACGCTAGAGCGCAAGAGGAAATACAGTTCCACCCACCCACATGCACAAGCCCTCAACGTCCACATCTCCAAATTGCTGAGCCTGGAGATGCTGCCCTATAGGCTGGTAGAGACCGAGGCCTTTCGCAATCTCATGGCGGTGGCTTCCCCTCGGTATTCGGTCCCCAGTCGCCACTATTTTTCCCGATGTGCCGTCCCAGCCCTACACCAGCACGTGTCAGAGAACATCATCCGTGCCCTGACCAACGCTGTTTCTGAGAAGGTCCACCTAACCAAGGACACGTGGACAAGTGCTTCCGGGCAGGGACACTATATCTCACTGACGCACATTGGGTTAACTTGGTGGAGGCTGGGACCGAAACTGACCCTGGGGCCGCTCATGTACTGCCCACACCGAGGATTGCGGGGCCTACCTCGGTCACGGTCTCTCAGGCGTACTATGCCTCCTCCTCCGACCCCTCCTCCTCCTCCTTCACCGAATTACCATCCGTGGGCACGGCGCCTTCAGTCGGTAGCTCTAGGCGCAGCAGCAGTGCCGTGGGTAAGCGCCAGTAGGCGGTGCTCAAACTGCTGAGCTTAGGTGACAAAAGGCACACCGCCCAAGAGCTGTTACAGGGCATCACGGCGCAGACCGATGTGTGGCTGGCACCGCTGAACCTCAAGCCAGGCATAGTTGTGTGTGACAACGGGCGTAACCTGGTGGCAGCTCTGCAACTCGGCAGACTGACACATGCCATGCCTGGCCCACGTGTTCAATCTAATAGTTCAGCGGTTCCTCAAGACATACCCAAATCTGTCTGATTTGCTCACCAAGGTGCGCCGCATCTGTGCGCATTTCTGCAAGTCGACCACAGATGCTGCCACTCTCAGGGCAGCGCAGCGCCGCCTACAACTGCCCACTCACCGACTGTTGTGCGACGTGCCCACGAGATGGAATTCGACATTAAGCATGTTATCCAGAGTTTACCAGCAGCGCAGAGCGATTGTAGACTGCCAGATGTCAACTTCCACCAGAACTGGTAGTCAGGTCAGTCAGATTCCTCAAGTCTACAATGAGGAGTGGACGTGGATGTCTGATATCTGCCAGGTGTTGAGCAACTTTGAGGAGTCAACACAGATGGTCAGCGGCGATGCCGCCATTATCAGCCTCACCATCCCGCTGCTTTGCCTGTTGAAAAACTCACTGCTCAGAATCAAGTCGGATGCTTTGCGCTTGTCACAAGAGACGGTGGAGGAAAATACCTCGCTTGATAGCCAGAGCACCCTCCGGTCTGTTTCTCAGCGTGTATCGGAGGAGGCGGATGAGGAGGAAAAGGAGGAGAATGTCGGCGAGACAGAAGAGGGTACCAGTTCTCAGTCCTTAACTCTTGAGCGTGTATGGGCTGAAGAGGAGGACTTGGATGAGTAGGAGGAGGAGGAAATGGAGAGTCAGGCCAGTGAGGAGAGGGAATTCTTACGTGTTGGGACTCTGGCGCACATGGCAGACTTCATGTTAGGCTGCCTATCCCGTGACTCTCGCGTTAGAAGCAGTTTTTCAAACACTGATTACTGGGTGTTCACTCTCCTGGACCCACGGTACAAGCAGAACCTTTCCACTCTCATCCCTGCAGAGGAAAGGAGTATGAGAGTGAATAGATATCAACAGGCCCTGGTGCACAAGCTGAAACAATCCTTCCCATCTGACGCTGCTAGCAGCAGAGGGCATGGTTCTGTGGGCCAAGTAGCGGGGGAGAGGAGCCAAGCAGGCAGCTTGTCCAGCACTGGCAGGGGAACGCTCTCCAAGGCCTTTGCCAGTTTTATGTCACCCCAGCAAGACACTGTCACCTGTCCCCAGTCTAGGCAGAGTAGGAGGGAGCTGTACAGAAAGATGGTGAGGGAGTACCTAGCTGACCATACCAACGTCCGTAGCGATCACTCTGCTCCATACAACTACTGGGTTTCAAAGCTGGACACGTGGCCTGAACTGGCGCTGTACGCCTTGGAGGTGCTGGCCTGCCCTGCCGCTAGCGTGCTGTCAGAGCGGGTATTCAGTGCAGCTGGTGGCGTCATCACCGATAAGCGTACACGCCTGTCAACTGACAGCGCTGACAGGCTGACGCTTATTAAAATGAACAAAGCCTGGATTTCACCGGAATTCAAATCTCCTCCGGGGGAAAGCAGCTAAAGATTTAAATAACTTATGTATCCGATTCCTCTTCTCTACTCCTCCTACTCCTCCTCCTCTTTGTCGTCTTTGCCTAACGCTGACCAAAAAAACACAATTTTTTAGAGGTCCAACTGGCACTCTTTTACCACAATTTTTCAGGAGGGCCCCCTACAGGCCCTCTCTTCAAACAATTTTTCCGGAGGTCCACCTACAGGCCCTCTCTCCAAACAATTTTTCCGGAGGTCCACCTACAGGCCCTCTCTCCAAACAATTTTTCCGGAGGTCCACCTACAGGCCCTCTCTCCAGTTTTTCCGGAGGTCTACCTACATGCCCTCTCTCCAAACAATTTTTCCGTAGGTCCCCCTACAAGCCCTCTCTCCAAACAATTTTTCCAGAGGTCCACCTACAGGCCCTCTCTCCAAACAATTTTTCCAGAGGTCCACCTACTGGCCCTCTCTCCAAACAATTTTTCCGGAGGTCCACCTACAGGCCCTCTCTCCAAACAATTTTTCCGGAGGTCCACCTACAGGCCCTCTCTCCAAACAATTTACGTCTTTTTCCTATCTTTCTCTCTCTCAAACTATTTTTCCGGATAGGTGCCATATACGGTATTAACCTGAGTAGTATACATAGAACACATACCACACTTGATCAATCTCATAATTGACAATTGTACCGGTTGATGCTAAATTTTTAAGTTGGGGTCCTGCATCGTCATTCGAACTCCATCCGGCTGTTGTCACTACCACACACGCTAGCCCAGGGGGCACTCCTCTGGCTCTTCCAGCTCAACCTCCTTCCCCCCAGCCTGCCCCCCACCTACAGGCCCTCTCTCCAATCAATTTACCAACAGAACAGAACAGTAACAGAAAGTTACTGGCCATTAAGTTGGCTTTTGAGGAATGGCGTCATTGGTTGGAAGGGGCGATTCACCCTATCACTATATTTACTGATCACAAAAATCTGGCTTACCTGGAGTCGACTAAACGACTTAATCCGAGGCAGGCCAGATGGTCTTTGTTCTTCACCAGATTCAATTTCATTGTCACATATCGTCCTGGGATTAAGAATGTGAAGGTGGATGCCTTGTCACGTAGTTTTCCCGGAGGTGGTGATTTTGAGGATCCGAGTTCTATACTGTCCGGAGGAGTGGTGATATCTGCTCTTTACCCTTATCTTGAGGCTAAGGTGTTTGAGGCCCAGAGAGATGCACCAGAGTCTTGGCCCACTGGGAAGTTGTTTGTTCCTTCTGATTTGCGTCATAAGGTGTTTGAGGAACATCATTCTTCGGTGCTTGCGGGACACCCTGGGAGTAAATCCACTGTCGACCTCATCTCTTGTAGATTCTGGTGGCCGGGGCTGCGTAAGTGGGTTGAGGACTATATGTCGGCCTGTAGTGTCTGTGCACACGCTAAGGTGACACATACTCGACCTTCTGGACCCTACTTCCATTACCCACCCCGTCCAGACCATGGACTCACTTATCCATGGACTTCATCACTGATCTGCCTGAGTCGTCTGGTAGGACAGTTATTCTGGTGGTTGTAGATCGTTTTAGTAAAATGGCGCACTTTATTGCATTACCCGGACTCCCCAATGCTAAAACTCTTGCACAAGTGTTTGTTGACAACATTGTGAAACTTCATGGCATTCCCACTGACGTGGTCTCTGATCGTGGGACTCAGTTTGTGTCCAGATTCTGGAGGGCATTCTGTACTCGGCTTGGGGTACAACTGTCTTTTTCCTCTGCCTTTCACTCCCAGACGAATGGACAGACTGAGCGTACCAATCAGAGTCTGGAGACTTACTTGAGATGTTTTGTCTCTGAGAACCAGGAGAAGTGGTCCTCGTTTTTGTCTCTGGCAGAGTTTGCCATAAATAATCGCAGTCAGGACTCCACTGGTAAGTCAACATTTTTTGGTGCATATGGCTTTCACCCGCAGTTTGGCACATTTTCTGGTTCTGATACTTCTGGTATTCCTGAGGAAGAACGTTTTTCGTCATCATTGTCACCTATATGGCGGAAAATTCAAAATAACTTGATAAATATGGGTAACAAGTACAAACGTGTGACTGACAGGAAACGTATGAATGGTCCGGACTTAAGTGTGGGTGATTCTGTGTGGCTGTCTACTAGGAACATTAAGTTGAAAATTCCTTCTTGGAAGTTGGGTCCAAGATTTATAGGCCCATATAAGATCACGGCCATTATTAATCCTGTAGCATTTCATCTTGAACTTCCTCAGGCTCTGAAAATCCATAATGTGTTTCACAGATCTTTGTTGAAGAGATATGTTGAACCTCTGGAGCCATCTCCCTTGCCACCCGAGCCTGTCTTGGTGGATGGTAATTTGGAATTCCAGATCTTCAAGATCATTGATTCTTGAGTTCTCCATGGGACTCTTCAATATCTTGTTCACTGGAAGGGTTATGGACCTGAGGAGAGGACATGGGTACCGGCATCTGACGTGAATGCCAGTCGTTTGGTGAAAGCCTTTCACAGGTCTCATCCTGATAAAGTAATCCCGTAAAAGGGGGGGTAATGTCACGAACGTGCCTGCATTAGGTTGCAGGCGTTCGGCTAGACTTTCTGCTGACATTGTTGTGTGTGGGGTGGATCTTAGCCACCGAGAAGTGGGGTCACCTCTTTTGGGGCGGGTGCTCCGCTTGTAGGCAGGGGTAACCGCAGGGGCAGAATAGGGTTAGAAAACATCACCCGACCCCAGTTGTGGCACTGACATCCAGGCTCCAGTGATGATCTACGAACTGTGAGTTAAACCCGCTCTGAGATATTTCTATACGTGGAACATTTTTATTATTTTGGTTACGCCATTATACTGTGGACCTCATGTATTAGTGATTACACCTATTGATGGTGAATCCAATTTTCATCTTTGATATCAATTTTCGTTTTTGGGGAATTATGTATTTTATTAATTGAATTATTAAAAGTTATATTTTAGAGGGTTACTTACTCAAGTTTGATGGGCAGCAGCGTGTCAACCTTAAATTTGGGACAGTTTGATGGGCAGCAGCGTGTCAACCTTAAATTTGGGACAGTTTGATGGGCAGCAGCGTGTGAACTTTAAATTTGGGACAGTTTGATAGGCAGCAGCGTGTTAACCTTAAATTTGGGTCAGTTTGATGGGCAGCAGTAGAGTTGAGCGAACGTGCTCGTAACGAGCACTGTACTGCTCGGATCCCCTGCGCTTGCATGGCCGCAGCCATCCGGATCCGTCCTCCTCACCCGACTGCAAGTCAGTGTGGACGGATCCATTTGGTATGACACACTCGAGCACGTTCGCTCAACTCTACTGCTGCCCATCAAACTGACCCAAATTTAAGGTTGACACGCTGCTGCCCATCAAACTGACCAGCTTGGGCAAACAGAGTCACATTGGGGAAGAACTGCTTTGCGTCCTTCATCAAGAAATCAAATCCTGGACAATTGAAAATTGGAACCATGGTCACCGATACCAGGAAGAACATTCTGTCAGTGCTGCATCAAGGCTGACCCATGCGCCCTGCATGGCACATGTCTTTAATCTGCAATAAATCTTAAAAATGGTCAGGAAACAGTGTACTTCAGCCGCTCTTACAATGCAAAACATGCCCTCCTTGAGCAGCAAAAGCAGAATAATGTTCCCTATCATTGTCTCATATGCAACATTTTCACACATTGGAACTCTTCCACATGTTGGACCAACTATATGAGCAGACGAAGGCCGTGAATTATTTCTTGATGATGCAGGCGTTAGTCAGTGGCAGCTAATGCATGACACCTGCCATTTGCTCAGACCCTTTAAGGAGGCCATTTTATTTGTCAGTTGCCAGGACTACGGGATGAATGATGTCATTCTACTCCTTCACGTCCTGGAGCAGATGCTGATAAATCTGTCTGGCCAGGGGACAGGAGACAAGGTGCCTACCTCTCATGTCCACCTTAGTCCTGTGGGGGCTGAACTGGTGGAGGGGGAGGAGAACATGAAGGCCCAGGAAATGTATAAAGAAAGTTTATCGGCATAAGCAACAGGAGAGGAGCAGGAGGAGCTGGAGGGCGAGGAGGAAGACCAGGCAGATGACCCAGATGATCATGGCAGTATGCAGTGAAGATGGAAGCAGGGAGCACCTCTGAGTCCCTTGCGCAAATGGCCAGATGCATGCTGAGTTGCTTGCGTAGTGACAGCCGCATTATCATCATTCCACAGAATGATGACTACTGGCTTTCTACGATGTTAGACCCTCGCTACCGGGCCAAAATGGGTGCCTTTTACACCTTATGAGAGGGATGATAAACTCAACTTCTATAAGGACATCCTAGGTAGTCAGTTGGTCACTGCCTTTGTGCGCCATCACCCATCCTCACAAAGGTCTGACCGGAGGACCCAATGTGCTCACACTCCACTGCCATGACTGCAGAAGGGGAGGCAGGAGCAGCTCAAGCTCCGTTAGCAGTAACTTGAGTCTTCAGTCTCTGATGTTTCTTCTCCTGCCTACTGAAGAAACAAGCCTGCAGCAGCAGGAAATGGAGCAGAACCTGAACGAGCAGGTGGTGGCACACTTGGACTGCACCCTGTCACCCCAGATTCAAGATCTCCTGAACTACAAGGCAGCTAAACCTGAATTGTGGCTGCAACGGGCCACGTTTGCCATAGACAAGCTTTCCTGCCCAGCCAGTAGTGTGGCATCAGAACAGGTGTTTAGTGTGGCATGGGGCATAGACACCGAGATACACTCTCCCTGCAGGCCAGGATATAACTGATTTAAAGTGCTTCGTGATTAATGAAATTTTCTGAAAATTTTGAAACATTTGCTCATCTCTACATGGGAGGAGAGATCAACAGCAGTCTCCAGAAGGCATGGTGGGGAACGCTCCCCATGCTCCTGGGCACTTGCAAGTCATTAGAATATAATAATAAGACTTTGTTTTTCAACATCACATACACAGAAAACAGAAAGAATGATACAATCTGTATACTGTTTATGTCACATACAGGGCAATGATGACAGTTTAATATGTGTAAAGTAGGTGACAGACTCCCTTTAATTTTATCTTGCTCTGTGAGCTGCTACCAGGCTGTTTCCAATTGCTCATCAGCCTGGACTATATTATTTGCTCCACTTCTTGTCTGAACAATAGGTCTCTATTTTACAAGATCTTTCTAGCTTGCTAGAGACTATAAAACAGCAATATCCATTTGTCTGCCTGAGTACCAACCTCTGCATGTTTCCTGGAGTCTGATCATCTGCTGCCAGAAATGACCTGTGCTTGTTCATTATACTAATTCTGTGTCACCTGCCCTGACCTTTAGATTGTTTCATGGACTTGCATGAACTCTGCCAGCCCTGATCTCTGCCTGTTTCCTAACTACATGTATTGCCTGATCCTTCGTTCTTGCTACCGGTGTCTACCAAGAGGTAGCAACATAATGGCCCTCCTGGAGTGAAGGCCATATCCCTGTACAGGATTAAAAGATGAAAACTAGAGGAACATTAAGATAATACCATCAGGACTAGCCTAAAGTAAAACCAGCAGTACAGTGGGTCTTCACTCACTGCCTGTAACTATTGTATTTTATATTGTTATGAGCAATGATAGTGGCACCACTGGTCTAATGAATTGTTTAACCTTGTGCTAGTCCTGATAGCATTATCTTGGCATTCTCCTAGTTTTTACCCTTTAACTAGAGAACTAGTCCCTATACAGGGATATAGCCTTCACTGCCAATTGTAGTGTTTATTGGGAGACACTGCAACAGAAAGGATGCTCTAGTTCTCTAGTTGGGCTGCCTCTAGCCTGGACACAAGATAACATATGGTTAGGCATGGAGGCATACAGGTTTCATATGATATCCTGCTATACATTTTCCCAAAGATGTTGCTGGGCCTGTACATCCCGCACACTCATAGGTTCCAGAAGCTAGTCCCAACTGGTCCTACAAATGCTCAATTGGCAATAAATCTGGCAACAAGGCATTCCAAGGAAGTGTTGCAAACTGGCAGAGACATTCATGGGAACTCTTTGTTATGTGTGGGCAAACAGTATCCTGCTGTAAGATGGCAGTTGGAAGCCCTGCCATGAGAGGCAACACATGTGGCTGCAGGATGTCCTGCACATATTGATGAGCTGTCCCTGGTATAATTTTAGGGATGACCGATTGTCATATGCGATGGCTCACCAGATCATCACACCAGCAGTTGGGGCAGTGTGTCGCTCCACAACATTGGCAGGATTGAAGCGCTCACCACAAAGCTTCCATACTCAAACCTGACCATCATTGAAACCCAATAAGCTCCTGGATTTGTCAGTAAAGACAATACGGTTCCAGTCCATGGCATTCCAGGTTTCTCATTCATGACACCACTGTAAATGAAGGTGATGGTAACTGGCTGTCAATTGCAGGATACTTAATGGGCACTATGACACCAAAGTTCCTTCTGCTAAGTGCCTGGAAATTGTAAAGACAGAGACAGAGGTGCGTAATAAGGGTTTAACATGTATCTGGGTGGTGGAAAATGAAACTGTGGGAGCTCCTTGTGGTTTTAGGCAGGTCAATCAATCCTCTCTACTGGTGGTCTCTCTGAGCCTTCCAAAGCCTGTTGTCATGTGTATACTCTCACATAACTATTACTCCCAACACCTCCTAACAGCTAGGTCGGAATAGTCCAGATGGCAGACAAATTGTCAAAACAACCATCCTGCTTCTCTCAATTCAATAATGCACCCCCTCTCATAGTCTGTCAACTGAGCAAAATGTCTTCGAGTGTGTTGTAAAGGCATGTCTAACAGGCAATGATCTCTCACCAAGACTTAAAGTACCCTCAAATGTAGCCTCTGAGATCCTTTTTATATGGTGGGGGAAGGGGGGGGGGTAACACTTTACTGCCCTCTTGTGGCAAGACTAAGGGTGAGATTTTTCAAGACTGGAGCAAGGGAAAACTGTCTTAGTTGTCCATTACAGTCAGATTCCAGCTTTTATTTTTAAGAGCTCATTTGGAAAATTAAAATATCTTTCTGATTGGTTGTTATGGGCAACTAAACCAGCTTTCCCTTGATAAATCTTTCCCCACATGTCTAAACAGACCACACCTATAATCATTTACATATCACATTGAAACTAGAGATGAGCGAGCATGCTCGGCCGAGCATGCTCGCTCATCTCTAATTGAAACATAACTGCATGCTGAATTTTGCAGCAATTCAACAGTACATTGTACTCTATATCTTATGCACAACTGTAATAGGAGGACTCATAGGATAGGAAGAAGTTCCTGCTAGGTTGCTTATTTTTTTTATTTATTTTTTTTTAACAGGATAAACAGCACTTACATGATGGGTAGTTTGGGTTTGATATCTCATTGTATGCTTAGATAGGTGACAGTGAAATTTTCTTTCTAGCCTGGCATATGAATATTATGTATGACCCACTGGTATATGTGGATTGATACTTTCATCAGCCTCCTGTGGTACTGACTTTTAAAGAGGACCTTTCACCTCTGCTAACATGCCTGTTTTAATAGCTTCATGCATTCCCCATGTAATAACAAGTCTGGAACATCTATTCTTATGTCTGTATGTTGTGCTATTCCTTTATTATTTGTACTAGAAGTTATGAATGAATTGCTATTTGTCTTCAGTAAGGGAACAGAAGGGAGGTAACAAGTTGGGGGGGGTGTATCTGCACAGTCTGAACATGACAGTACTGATTGGCTAGAGTCAGTCTGTGCAGGTACACACCCCCAACTGGTCACCTCCCCTCTGTTCCTTTACTAAAGGCAAATAGCAATTCATTCATAACTTCTAGTGCAAATAATAAAGGAATGGCACAACATAGAGACATAAGAATAGATGTTCCAGAATTGTTAGTACGTGGGGAATGCATGGAGCTATTAAAATGGTTATGTCAGGAGTGTTGAAAGGTCCTCTTTACCGTCAATAAGTTTTTATTTGGTTTTTTAAATTTTATACAAATAGGTGACAATTGACAGTACAGATATAACATCATAATGTACAAGCATTTGTGTCAAAGCCTCGTAAGGAGGAATATTGGTAGTACAAGTCACGTACAGCAAGTGTCATATTATGTGGAAAAGAGGATATGACCATGAAAACAAAGAAACATAATAAAATAACAGCAATAGAACAAAAGAAATTCGCACTCATAGAGCAACAAAAACGGATTTGGATGAAAGGAGGTAACTCAAGTGGTAGATATGACCGAGTGGGTGGATGATAACCACAGCTGCCAACGAGAAACAAACCTGGGGTAGGTATGATTCATAAGGGCTAACATCTTTTCATGTGCACAAGTGGTGTTCACTATAGTTATGACTTCTTGTAGTGGGGGGGAGGGTTATAGATTTCCAGTATCTAGTTATGGCTAGTTTCGTAGCAAGCAGGATATATGCTAATATAGTGCAACTGTGCACTGGGGTATCTGTTATTCCAAGAAATAATAAAGCTAGTCCAGTAGAGGGTGTGAGATGAATCCCTGATATAGATTCAAAGAGGAAAAAGCTGCATTGCCATACTGTCTGTAGGAGAGGGCAGGCCCATAGGATGTGAATCAGCGTCCCCTTGGATCCACAACCTCTCCAGCATAGGAAGGAAGAGCCAGGGTATATGTGACTCAGTCTCTCCGGGGTAAAATACCACCGTAAAATGGTTTTAACATATGCTTCGTAGTGAGACACACAGGTGAGGGTTTTGGCGCTAAATCTCAATGCAGATGACCAGTCCTGGGAGGAAAATACTTTCCCTATTTCTTTCTCCCACGTTAAGTATGGGCTAGTTTTAGCGAATGACAGTTTAGAACCTAGAATGTTATAGATAGGTTTTAGATTTTTGGGAAAGGGCCTAGCTGCAGTCCACATAGCAAAAAGGTCTGCGTTGGCCTGGACTGAGCAAATGTCCTCAGAGTGTAATAGATGTCTGATCCTTAGATATTTGTAAAAATCTGAGTGGGGAATGTGGAATTGATCGTGGAGAGCAGAGAAGTCCTTCAATTGAGACTGGTCATAGAGGTGAGAAATGGAGAGGAGACCCCTAGAGATCCAAGGTTGTAGATCCAAGTCAGGGACTTTAGCTGTTTGGGTTTTTAGGCGAGGAGCGAGCAGTTTCCCTACTCTATTGTTTTGGGAATAGTATTTAGTTTTAGGTTTTTAAGATTTTTCTCATAGGAGTAAAGCATACAGTTAGGGCCAGAAATATTTGGACAGTGACACAATTTTCGCGAGTTGGGCTCTGCATGCCACCACATTGGATTTGAAATGAAACCTCTACAACAGAATTCAAGTGCAGATTGTAACGTTTAATTTGAAGGGTTGAACAAAAATATCTGATAGAAAATGTAGGAATTGTACACATTTCTTTACAAACACTCCACATTTTAGGAGCTCAAAAGTAATTGGACAAATAAACATAACCCAAACAAAATATTTTTATTTTCAATATTTTGTTGCGAATCCTTTGGAGGCAATCACTGCCTTAAGTCTGGAACCCATGGATATCACCAAACGCTGGGTTTCCTCCTTCTTAATGCTTTGCCAGGCCTTTACAGCCGCAGCCTTCAGGTCTTGCTTGTTTGTGGGTCTTTCCGTCTTAAGTCTGGATTTGAGCAAGTGAAATGCATGCTCAATTGGGTTAAGATCTGGTGATTGACTTGGCCATTGCAGAATGTTCCACTTTTTTGCACTCATGAACTCCTGGGTAGCTTTGGCTGTATGCTTGGGGTCATTGTCCATCTGTACTATGAAGCGCCGTCCGATCAACTTGGCAGCATTTGGCTGAATCTGGGCTGAAAGTATATCCCGGTACACTTCAGAATTCATCCGGCTACTCTTGTCTGCTGTTATGTCATCAATAAACACAAGTGACCCAGTGCCATTGAAAGCCATGCATGCCCATGCCATCACGTTGCCTCCACCATGTTTTACAGAGGATGTGGTGTGCCTTGGATCATGTGCCGTTCCCTTTCTTCTCCAAACTTTTTTCTTCCCATCATTCTGGTACAGGTTGATCTTTGACTCATCTGTCCATAGAATACTTTTCCAGAACTGAGCTGGCTTCTTGAGGTGTTTTTCAGCAAATTTAACTCTGGCCTGTCTATTTTTGGAATTGATGAATGGTTTGCATCTAGATGTGAACCCTTTGTATTTACTTTCATGGAGTCTTCTCTTTACTGTTGACTTAGAGACAGATACACCTACTTCACTGAGAGTGTTCTGGACTTCAGTTGATGTTGTGAACGGGTTCTTCTTCACCAAAGAAAGTATGCGGCGATCATCCACCACTGTTGTCATCCGTGGACGCCCAGGCCTTTTTGAGTTCCCAAGCTCACCAGTCAATTCCTTTTTTCTCAGAATGTACCCGACTGTTGATTTTGCTACTCCAAGCATGTCTGCTATCTCTCTGATGGATTTTTTCTTTTTTTTCAGCCTCAGGATGTTCTGCTTCACCTCAATTGAGAGTTCCTTTGACCGCATGTTGTCTGGTCACAGCAACAGCTTCCAAATGCAAAACCACACACCTGGAATCAACCCCAGACCTTTTAACTACTTCATTGATTACAGGTTTACGAGGGAGACGCCTTCAGAGTTAATTGCAGCCCTTAGAGTCCATTGTCCAATTACTTTTGGTCCCTTGAAAAAGAGGAGGCTATGCATTACAGAGCTATGATTCCTAAACCCTTTCTCCGTTTTGGATGTGGAAACTCTCATATTGCAGCTGGGAGTGTGCACTTTCAGCCCATATTATATATATAATTGTATTTCTGAACATGTTTTAGAAAACAGCTAAAATAACAAAACTTGTGTCACTGTCCAAATATTTCTGGCCCTAACTGTACATTCTCTAAGTTTAATTCTGAGGTTTTGAAGTTGGTCAGAGTAAATAGGGGATACCTTGTTTTTCTTTTCAAGGTCTGCTATCGAACTCAGTATGTCAGAAAGCTGTTTGTCCCTTTCTCGCTTGGCTCTACATCCTAATTTTATAAATATCCCCCTGATAAATGCTTTATGCGCATTCCAGAGGGTCAAAGGGCAAGATACCGAACCCACATTGTGTTGAAAGAATTCTGAGAGAGCAGATTCCAATTCCTTCTTATAAACAGGGTGTGACATCAGAAAGGTGTTGTTACGCCAGAGTCCACCATAGGAGGGAGAATGGGATTCTTTTATAGTAATGGTGATCGCCGCATGGTCGGACCACTTAATCAGTCCAATGGTGGAATCAGTCACCAGTGGAAGTAGCGATATGCTTACTAGGAAGAGATCTATTCTAGAATATGAATGATGAGCTGTGGAGTAAAAAGTATAATCCCTTTCCTGTAGGTGTTGGAGGCGCCATACATCATAGACTTCCTCCTGGTGTGCCCAAGACGCCAAGGGGGAACCCACATTCTGTCTCACTGAAGATGAATCAATAGAATGGTCCATAGTGAGATTGAAGTCACCACATAACAGCAAATGACCTTTCCTGACCTTCTCTATTTTGTAGGCTAGTTTATGCAGGAAATGCAGCTGATGAGAGTTAGGGGCGTATGCTGCCACGATTGTATAAACAATGTTATTAAGGGAACACACCTGGATAATGTACCTTCCATTCTCATCTATCACTGTTTCTATAGGACTGTATGCTAAGGTATCTTTGATGGCAATAAGAATTCCCCTACGCTTCTTATGGTAGTGAGATTGGAGTACAATGGGAAAGCTATGGTGCTTCAGCCTATGACCATCTTTCACCAGAATGTGGGTTTCCTGAGCGCACAGGACATCACATTGTAGATCCAAAGCTTCCCGCCATAAAAAAGCTCGTTTGGGAGCACAGTTGAGACCCCTAACATTCAATGAAGCAATCTTCAGAGCCATGGGTAATAACGGGTAACAATGCTAAGCATGCATGTATATTTCTCCAGAGGCCCAGGATGGAGGGCCCCAGTAGCAGGGCCCCCCAGCCTGCGCCCCCCAGGAGATCCCCTCCCCCCCTCCCCCACCCGATACCCCAAGTGAAGCCAGAGGTGGGGAGAGTAAAGCGTCCTCCTGCAGATCCATGAGTCCACGAGTGCAAATGTCAAAACGGGAAAACTGAAACGAAAAAGCCAGAAAAAACAAACATAGAAAACAGAGAAAGTAATAGCGACCAATACGTCGCCTCCACAAAGTGGGTAGTGTCATTCGTGAAGAGCCAAGGTGCATCTATTCAGATGGGAGAGCACCCTTGGTAGTGAGAAGAAAAACCTAATGCTTAGTGCCTCTTCTTGGTTCCACCACTTGCCATTCCTTCTCTAGATGACCAGGAGACGGAATCCGTCCAGAGGAGAGGTCCGGTATGTCCATGTTCCAGGTCGACAATAGGGTCTTGCCTTCCTCAAATGATTTCACTACGTGCAGCGACCCATCTCTAGAGATAAGTAGTTTTATGGGGAACCCCCAGCGTTAGGCAATTTTGTGGTCCCGCAGGGCTAGAGTGATAGAAGCCAGTTGCCTTCTCTGCCGCAAAGTGGCTACGGATAAATCTACATAGAGTTTCACCAATTGGTACGGAGAGGGTAAGGAAGATTGCTTCCTAGATTCTGCCAGTAGCAGATCTTTAACATGATAGTAATGGAGCCGTGCCAGAACATCTCTGGAAACAGTAGCTGGGAGGTGGCTGGGCTTCGGTACCCTGTGCGCCCTATCTATCACCACGTCTTGGGCAGTAAGAGTAGGAATCATCGCTTGAAAAAGGGAGTACAGGTACGTTTTGAGATCTGAATTAGAGACAGTCTCAGGGATGCCACGAAACTTGATATTGTTTCTACGGGACCTGTCTTCAAGGTCATTGATTTTGGCCTGCAATTTCTCCACTTCAGAGGACAGTTCATTATGGGAGTCTACCAGGTTGTTATGAGAAGTAGCAAAGTCTCCCATTTTGTTTTCAATGTGGGACACTCTAGGAGCCAGGCTCTGGAGTGCGGCCTGAAGTGGGGATATGAGCGAATGCATATCCGACTGAAGCGTTTTGCTCACCTCCAACAGCATTTCCTTGATGAGAGAGCCCGATGCGGGCTGGTTAGAGGGATTAAACTGCTCCAAGTTGGGGGTAGAGCATTGGATTGCAGAGGTGGCTGTCGCGTCACTCACCAAGGTCGGGGATGTGCGCATATCTTGCAGCCGTTGCTTCCTTTTGGCCGGGCTGTCCGAGGCCAGAGGAGAAGATGGCGGCCGCCACGTGGGGGATTGGTCCGCGGTGGAGTCAGTAGGGCCACCGGAGCGGGGAGAGGTCTGCTGGAGATGCTCAGTAGCAGGTATGACTTGCCCTGGAGAACTTTGCTCGGCTGCTGGTGAAGACTGGTTCCTATCTGAGGTCGACGGCGAGGAGGAGGGAGAAGCAGAGGCCTGCTGTTACGGCGGGAGAATCTCCTGTTGCGCAGCTGCGTTTTCTCCTCCTCGCTTTGTCAAAATAGAAGTCCAAGTTGCCCTGTTGCTGTCGGGTTCTCTTCCCTCTCGCCATGGCTATTGGGACACGGGTAGAAGAGTCGCTCTTTAGGCAGATAAGCAAGGTAAAGCTGAGAAAATAGTCGCTGGGTGCTGGAGCTCTGGGTTCATGCGGCCATCGGCCTCGGCTGCCAAGCCACGCCCCCTGAAAGGTCCTCTTTAAGGTTTTGAGGTTAATGTTTGGGACCCTCATTCAGGTGTGACAGTGGGAGGAGCTAGAAGCAGCTTGGTAAGTGCCTGATTCAGTGCAATGATTTTTTTTCATGTTTCCCCCTGACACCCTCACAGACCGCATGCATACAAACTATCTTCACCCTGCTTCTACACAGAACCTTTGCCAAGTCATATATCCTCCTTTCTCTGCCACTTTCTGTTCCCCAGTAGGGAAACAATTTGTCCATCCGAACAAATTTTAAGTCTGTGTGTGGCCCTCTACTGACAAAACTAACGTGCCGGCACATCTCACACGGTCATAATAATCTCGCTCATGTGCTGTTACTGTGAGTATCGGCACATGTGCAAATGATTGTGAATGCATCGTTAAAATTAATTTATGCAAATACATTGACACCAAGTACCTAAGTACTAAAATAGATAAAGATAACCAAATCAGTCAAAAATATTAGACTTGGTCATTTATTTATTGAGTAAAACTAGTTACTATTAATTTTAAAGCTGTATGAAAAAGGTCTGCAAGAAGTTTGATGCTTCATGATCAAAGCACATTCTATATGTATGAACAACATCTAAATTCAATGGAAAAATTATTTCACAGATTATGATCAAAACAGTTAATGAAGTCAATATGAGATCAATACTTGCTCAGTTGCTGTGCTTTATTGATCACCACATAGTCAATACTTTTTGATGAGACCAGTGTGAAGACATGAAATTCTCTGCTACACTCTCACTGCATAACTAAATGAAGGGGGCATAATTTAAAATTAGTTGGGGTGGAGATCAGAACCAACGTCCAGAAATATTTTTTACACCAGAAGAGTAGTTCGGGCTTAGCACAAACTACCAGCAGATGTGGTTGGGAAATCTACAGTAAGTGAACTTAAACATGTCTGGGATAAACACATATCTATCCTAGGATTATAAATTATAATGGCAGACTAGATGGACCATGTGGTCTTTTTCTACTGTTAATTCTCTTTTCTACCGTAAATCCTATGTCTCCATGTTAATTAGCCAAAATCCAATTTCTTATTATTGTATGACACTACTAAACAGCTATGTAGTCATAGGTCTGATTTATGGGATCATCAGAAATCTGATGTGTACCACTGGCATCATGAAAGTAAAAAAGTCACAGAGGACCTTCACCACCAGTATAAGACGTAACCTTTAATACCCTAAGTTAGTGAATAAAAAACTAATATTGCAGGGAGTCAGAGGCACTGAGAACCCTTGTAGTCTGAATGGGAAAAAATTACTTGCCCTTATCGCTGTCTCTACCGACTATTGGCGGTGTCTATAAAACGGAATGGCCGCCCTGATAGGGACAATCATGTGTCAAGAACCTCCTATATATCCTCTATCTCCTCCTGCCACGTCTCGCCTGGCAGGAGTCTCCACCTTCATCTAACATGAAATATCCAAATGTTGAGAAGAGAGGGCATGCTCTTTACTCATTTAGGGCTTGTATAATTTTTTAGGAGAATAAAGAACAAGCTCTGCAATCTAATGAGATCTGTCTCTTTCCCCAAAGTTAAATTATATGGGCCCCATGTGGCAGTTGAGCAGATGACAATAAAAGGTGGTGGTAGGTGTGAGTAAGACTGTTTTTGTATCTTTTTATGCCTTGTTCCTGACAGCAGTATCAACGGTACTGCCCTGTTCTACAGTAGTTTAAAGGGGTTGTCCAGCTTTTTACTAGTGATAGCCTATGCTCAGGTTAGGCCATGACTATCTGATCTGTGGGAGTCCGACACCCTGTACCTTGGCCAATTACCTGTTATGCAGCAGCTTTGGAGTCAGAAGTCGGTGCCAGAAATACACAGGTCCATCCAACATACAGTGGATGGAGCTGTTTACTGTAGTTCGAGCACCAGCTTTTAATGCCAAAACTACTGTGAAACAGCTGAATGAAGGGTGCAGGGTGTCGGATTATTATTATTATCATTATTTATTATTAAAGTGCCATTCATTCCATAGCGCTGTACATATTAAAAGGGGTATACATACAGATAATTGCACTAAGCATGAACAAACTGGTACACAAGGAGAGAGGGCCCTGCCCGCGAGGGCTTACAATCTATATGGTATAGGAGAAGGACGCAGTAGGTGAGGGTAGAGCTGTTCAATTAGATAGTGACGGCTTGTCCTAAAGAGTATTAATATATATATATATATATATATATATATATATATATAATATATACACAGGTGTACTATATTTAACCCCTTCAACCCCGGGCCTGTTTTTTACCTTCCTGCCCAGGCCATTTTTTGCAAATCTGACGTGTCACTTTATGTGGTAATAACTTTGGAACGCTTTTACTTATCCAAGCCATTCTGAGACTGTTTTCTCGTCACATATTGTGCTTCACGACAGTAGTAAATTTGTGGCAAAATATTTCATTTTTATTTACCAAACCAAAAATTTGAAAAAATTTGCAAATTTCAATTTCTCTACTTTCAAAATACATAGTAATACCTCCAAAATAGTTATAATTTTACATTCCTCATATGTTTACTTTATGTTGGCATCATTTTATAAATGTCATTTTACTTTTTTAGGACGTTAGAAGGCTTAGAAGTTTAGAAACTATTTTTCAAATTTTCAACAAAATTTCCAAAACCATTTTTTTAAGCACCAATTAAGTTATAAAGTGATTTTGGGAGGCTTACCTAATGGAAACCACTAATAAATGACCCTATTTTAGAAGCTACACCCCTCACATTATGAAAAAATGATGTTGCAAACTTTGTTAACCCTTGAAGTGTTCCACAAGAATTAATGGAAAATGGAGGTGAAATTTCAAAATTTAAATTTTTGGGTAGATTATTCATGTTAATAATTTTTTTTCTTGCAACACAGCAAGGGTTAACAGCTAACTAAATTTCAATATACATTACTCTGATTCTGCAGTTTACAGAAATACCCCATATGTGGTGGTAAACGTCTCTATGGGTTTGTGGCAGTGGTCAGAAGGAAAGGAGCGCCATATGGATTTTGGAGGCAGATTTTGCTAGAATGGTTTTTAGGCACCATTTTGTAATTGAGAGACTCTGACGTACCCCTACAGTGGAAACCCTCAAAAAGTGTCCCCATTTTGGAAACTACACCCCTCAAAGAATATATTAAGGGGAGTACTGGCCACTTTGACCCCCTTTTACGGAATTTACGAAATTTGGAAACACTTGGCTGTGAAAATGAAAAGTTTCATTTCTTCCAATAAAATGTTGCTTTAGCCCCAAATTTTCATTTTCACAAGGGTTAACAGGATTTAGAAGATTTGTTCCCCATTTTCTCCTGAATACGGCAACACCCCATGTGTGGTGGTAAACTGCTGTGGGGGCACATGGCAGGACTCAGAACAGAAGGAGCGCCATAAGGATTTTGCAGCACAGATTTTGATGGATTGGTTTGCGGGAGCCATTGATTTTTATTTTTTTGAGTTATTATCTTATGTGGGGGCTCATTTTTTGCAGGATGAGGTGACATTTTCATTGGTACCATTTTGGGGTACATAAGACTTTGTGATCGCTTGGTATTACACTTTTTGTGAGAAGGTGAAAAAAATAGCTACTTTGGCATAGTATTTTTTTTTTAATTTTTACAGCATTCACCTGAGGGGGCAAATCATGTGATATTTTTATAGAGAAGGTTGTTACGGACGCGGCGATACCCAATATGTCTAACATTTTTATTTTTGGAATGTTTTACACATTAGATGCATTTTTTAACAAAATAAAATATTTTTTTGTGTTGCCATTTTCTGAGAGCCATATTTTTTTATTTTTTGGGCGATTGTCTTAGGTAGGGTCTCATTTTTTGCGGGACAAGATGCAGGGCTGTGGAGTCGGTAAGCCAAAGCCCCGACTCCGACTCCTCAATTTCCCCTCACCCCGACTCCGACTCCCGACTCCTACTCCCTCATACATGGAGCATGTTTAAGTGATAACTTTAAACAAATTTGCATAAAATCAATAGTACAGATAAGTCATGACAAAAACAGTTTGTAATCTATCAGGCTTCTCTGGGTACAGCTCACTTAGGGCCTAATCAGAGGCGTAGCTAGAGGTTCAGCACATGGGGGGGCGAAACATACTTGAGTGGGCCCCCCACTTATTGGCTTCCCAAACGCACGTTTCCAACTTCACAGGCACATATTACTAGTTGTGGTTATAATACTGTATTAGCAAGATGACTATATGAACTGCTAGATCATCTATGCTGTTAAGTACAGTACAATAGACTTTCTACATACCCTACTCTAAATACTCTACCACACAATGCAGGAAAATATAGGATTAATAGGAGTAAAAAAGGGGACTCCTATGTTAAAGGAAATCTGTCCCCAGCTTTTACATCACTAAACTAACAGTCCCTTGCCCCCATCAGACCTCAGATCGGCTTAATGTGCCGATCCAGGGGGTTGGATCTCACAGGCTCGCAGGGATGGCAGCCACAATGCCTAAGGAAGGCATTGGTAGTGCTCCAGACTAAAAAAAATAACCAGGAGCCATTGGCTCCTAAACTGAAAAATTTAGGAGCCAAATTTAAAATGCATATAGTAGTAAGCCACGCACTACATATAGGAGAATAAAGCACCACATACCTCTTACATCCAGTGACATCTACTGTCATGTAGACCTTTTTCCTCTTCTCCTGCGTTTGACCCAGACCGCCATGACAGATTCTTTCAGCCGCATCTGGTCTCTACAGAGTTTGTTACAGACATGTTAGATTTTTCAATTTTTCCATCAACCTCATCCTGCTGCTTCTCCCAATACTTTGCCTGTGGTGCTCCCCAAAGCCCAAGGTACTATACTGCTGAAAAAATAGTGTCCCCAGTAGAAAAAAATGCCCTATAGTGTCTACAGCAATTATAAATGTCCTCTAGAGTGCCCCCAGTAATAAGAATAAAACCCTAGATTGTGCTCCAGGTAATAATGCCTGTATATTGTCCCCAAAACTAAGGTCCCTGTAATAGAAATGCCCCTACAGTGCCTCCCAAATAGTAATTTCCCCCCCACACTGCCCCCACAGTAGTAATATGCCTCCCCAAAGCCCACACATTGTAATTTTCTCCTACACTGCATCCACAGTAGTAATACGCCCACAGTTGTAATTTCCCCCACCTGTCCTCTCAGGTCCCCCTTCTGGCCAGTAATGTCCAACAGTGCACCCTGCTAGCCAGTAAGTGTCCCCCAGTGCCCACTTCTGGGCAGCAGTGTCCTCCAGTTGCCACTGCTATCTGCGGCAGTAGTGTCCCCCAGTGCCCACTTCTGGCAGTAGTGTCCCCCAGTGCCCACTTCTGGGCAGTAGTGTCCCCAGTGCCCACTTCTGGGCAGTAGTGCCCAGTGCCTTCTGGGCAGTAGTGTCCCCCATGCCCAGTCCATTTTAACCCATGCCTGGCCATGTCCCATGTGCCATCAGCCCCTCCTGCCCAGTGCCACATCATGGCCATGTGCCCCCAGTGCCAGCAGCTTCCATGATTCACCCAGTGCCAGTCAGCCTCCATGTGTCATGTCCTCAGGCATCAGCCCCTCGTGCATCAGGCCTCCGTGCCATAGCCCATTCCCATCAGCGAACTCTCCGTGTCATGACCCACGTGCATCAACCATGCCATGTCCCCAGTGCCAACCATGCATGTCCCCAGTGCCAACCATTGTACCTGTTCATTCGTCCAAGTGCGCAGTCCCCTCCTCGCCATTCGTCAACCAGTGCCAGCAGCCCCTCATGCCATGTTCCCCCAGTGCCAGCAGCTGCTCGTTGCCTTTGTTGTGGCAGGGATTCATCCACTGAACTTCACATCTCTCCAGTACATGTGCAGTTTAGTGGACAAAGCCGCTGACCATAGAAAAGCACAGTCAGCACAGGTGCAGACATAAAGAAGGTCACCTTCATGAGGCATGGGAAAGAAGGTGGAGCGAACAAGAGAAGAAGAGGAGCTGGGTTCCATTCTAAAGCCTCATTCACACTTCAGTGTTTCACGGACGTGTGCTGTACGTGTTCTCCACTGACAGCACACTTCCCCATTCATTTTAACGTGAGTATTCAGACATCAGTGTTTCAGCGCGGTCCGTGGGTCAGTGTTTTTAGCACGGATGCATGTCCTATCTTGATCCGTGTTCCCGGATGCCTCACGCTCCTTATAGTCAATGAGTCAGTGAAAACCACGGATCCCTCACGGATGGCAAAACACGGACCCAACACAGATCCTTCACGGACAGCTTCACGGATGCCTCACTGACCACCTGCTCACGGATTTGAACATGGACACGGACGTGTGAATGAGGAATAATGGTGTGGCTGGGCTCCTTTGGCAAAAAGTACAGCTCCTTGGGCTCTTTTATGTTAATTTCCATATTTATAAAAAACAGTTTTCCTGGCTCAAAAGAAGAGTGATCAGGACATAAAAGTATATTTGGATATTAGCAGAGCTACAGTGCAATGAAAAAAATGTTAAAAATAGGCCGCTGTGGCGACAGACTCTCTTTACGGTTTCAGATGAGCGAGTTCAATATAAATAGAGATGAGCGAGTAGTATTCGACCGAGCCGGTATTCGATCGAATACTAAGCTATTCGTCATACTCGATTTCGATCGAGTATAACGACGATGACGCACTTAAAATTCGTTTCCCCTCCCACCTTCCCTGGCGCTTTTTTTACACCAATCACTATGCAGGGGGGGTATGACAGGTCCTCGGAGCACGCTGGCATCGCGAGAACGGCGTCTACATACATTGGCTGGAAAAACCATGTGACCTCGAATCATAAAAACTCAGCTCTTCCTGCTCGTTCGCATATGCTGCATGAACGTAGTCAGGGACAGAGGCCCGAGCAGGGAGAGACAGGCTTTAGCTGTATGAAAGTCAGGCGGCCAAGTATAAACAGAAGCTAGAATATCG
>ONZH01026428.1:0-48482 GCA_900303285.1 Rhinella marina | reverse complement strand
ACTGTGCTGCCACTGTACCCCAAGACCTCACTGTGCTGCACTACCCCCCTCATTGTGCTGCCAGTGTACCCCAAGACATCACTGTGCTGCCAATACTGTACCCCAAGACCTCACTGTGCTGCCACTGTACCCCAAGACCTCACTGTGCTGCCACTGTACCCCAAGACAGGTACTGGTCCATACTTCTGAGAGTTTAGTTAACTCCTAATTGCCTGGAGGACTAAAAGGCTATCTATCTCCTTTCATGGCTCACCTAATGGAGACCCCAATAAATTAGAAAATCTAGATTAGATAAATATAGTACATGTATTAAAAATAATAGGGTTTTTTATTAGGGCTTCAAATATCACAAAATTATGGCTTTTTCTGGAAGTGACACACAACCAGAGTCAGGCTTGTTTTTTTTACGAATTTTGACACACCGAGCTCAAAAGGTTGGCCATCACTGTCATAGTTTCATACATATATACATATATATATCCCCAAATAACACTATCCTATAGTAAGAAGAACCATGTCATACTATACATATGTATACACCCCAATATCACTGTCCTATCCAATATCACTATCCACTAGTAAGAAGAGTCATCTCATAGTGTGTATATATATCCCAAATCACCTCTTAGTGTATATATATATATATATATATATATATATATATATATATATATATACACACACATCTGACAAAAAGAAACCTAAGGTCACTGCAAGATTACAAACACAACATTTTTCCACACAAAGTGAAAAGAGGGCCCAAATTTTCTTGACCAATTACTGGCTAAAAATGTTATTAATTCATTAATTTTACAACAACATGCAAGTGACAGGTGACAGACTGTGTAAATTAAAAATTTCACTGATGAACCTGTTTTGGGATCTTTTCCACATACATGGGTGGAGGTGGATCTAAGTGTGCCACTAATACTTGTCAAAATCACTTCACTGTCTACCTACTGACGATCACCTTTTGGATGCATCAGTGAGTATTTGGAAGAGTCAAAACCAATAACTACCATGGTACCGGTTAGAGGAAAAAGAGGGAGGGGCTAATAAGAACAACTATGGAGTGTCAGGAACAGCAAAACTGGGTACTATCCTCTGTTTTTATGGAGATAAGTTGGGGGGCCAGTTCTAATTATTCTCCAATATATTGGCTCATATAGAAATGTATGTGTAAAAGACCCTGTTCTAATTTTTCTACAATCTATACTAGCTTATATAGGAATAAATGTGTAAAAGATCCTGCAAAATGTGTAAAAGACCCTGTTCTAATTATTCTCCAATATATTGGGACATATAGGAATGAATGTGTAAAAGATCCTAATAAGGGCTGGAGGATTTCCAGTTAATCCCCGACCAATTTGTCTGGGGAGAGGGGACTAGCAGATTACACCTGGTGGATTAAAGAGGACCTTTGGGCACTCTGAAACATAGAGTGAGCGCTGAGACCCTCCGACTTCCTGTCTCTTCGCCGTGCTGACAGTGCCGGGACCCGGTGAGTGGAGGGCAGCGGAGCGGGGGACAACAGGTATGCTGCAAAGAGGGCAAGTATGCTCCATAGGGGTCCGCTGCATGGATGGGGTTGGTGGTCCACAATGGGATTTATTAGCGGTGGGGGGGGGGGGGGGCTGCTATAATGTATCTGTACTGTGCCCCCTGACTTATGTATAGGGGGCACAGTACGGAAGCAGCTGTATGGTCACCTTTAGGACTTCCAGAGAGCTTTCCACTCAGCTTTCCTGGAGACCTGAATGGTCATCCCTAATGCTATCCCTATTCAGTAGCTGTAAAGGGAGGGTGGTGGTGCCTGTCAATCACCTTCCCTCAGCTCCTGGTATCCACCCATCTGTCCAAGTAGAGATAGACAGGGGGGACATCTACCCCCCTGAATATATCAGGAACAGATGGGCAGATTTTTATTCTGAAAAAAGCTCTGGCATCTGTGATGCCAGAGCTTTTAAATGGTGCCCCTCACTCCCAATTTTCAGTGTGACCAAAGGTCCTCTTTAAGATCTCACCAGGGAGAATCACATTCCTTATAGAGACAGTATATGAGTTAGGGCATGACTGAAACCAGGCCAGTAGCACTTGCAACGATGTGTCTAAAGGTGGGCTAATGAAGGCCATTTACATAGCAGCAGGGCCACAATGTAACACTTTTAAAGTAATACTTCGAATTGTAACCAACTCGACTGAGTCACTCTATGTTCTGGCTGGGTGCCCAGATACAGATACATATGTCTCAATATATAGCTACAACAACAGTATTGCAAGAGTGAAGGCTCTAATGTATAGAGATCATGGTCAGACAGGAAATATAAGCTGCTACTGTAGCAGAGTATTTGCTCTTGACAATACTGACACTGTTAACCATATAGTGAGCTCATTACAAGATATTGGGAGCTTAGATTTATGGAGATAATTGCGATATGTCTGAAAACCCCCTAGTTTTGCTGCTGACACTCAACACTGATTCAGATAAAAACTCTGGTCGTGGTCACAAGCGCCACAATTTCACCGAAGTGGCTTACCAGAAGCTGAAATCAGGGCTTACGATGACCTCTGAGAGGGCATCGTAAGTTGAATCCATCGTATGTTGGGGCCATCGTATGTCGGGGGACCACTGTGTGTGTGTATTTACGTATGTGTGTGTATATATATATATATATATATATATATATATATACCCTATCCTATAGAAAGAAGAACACTTTCATAGTGTCTATGAAAGTATATATAGTATATAGTATATACACTCACCGGCCACTTTATTAGGTACACCATGCTAGTAACGGGTTGGACCCCCTTTTGCCTTCAGAACTGCCTCAATTCTTCGTGGCATAGATTCAACAAGGTGCTGGAAGCATTCCTCAGAGATTTTGGTCCATATTGACATGATGGCATCACACAGTTGCCGCAAATTTGTCGGCTGCACATCCATGATGCGAATCTCCCGTTCCACCACATCCCAAAGATGCTCTATTGGATTGAGATCTGGTGACTGTGGAGGCCATTTGAGTACAGTGAACTCATTGTCATGTTCAAGAAACCAGTCTGAGATGATTCCAGCTTTATGACATGGCGCATTATCCTGCTGAAAGTAGCTATCAGATGTTGGGTACATTGTGGTCATAAAGGGATGGACATGGTCAGCAACAATACTCAGGTAGGCTGTGGCGTTGCAACGATGCTCAATTGGTACCAAGGGGCCCAAAGAGTGCCAAGAAAATATTCCCCACACCATGACACCACCACCACCAGCTTGAACCGTTGATACAAGGCAAGATGGATCCATGCTTTCATGTTGTTGACGCCAAATTCTGACCTTACCATCCGAATGTCGCAGCAGAAATCGAGACTCATCAGACCAGGCAACGTTTTTCCAATCTTCTACTGTCCAATTTCGATGAGCTTGTGCAAATTGTAGCCTCAGTTTCCTGTTCTTAGCTGAAAGGAGTGGCACCCGGTGTGGTCTTCTGCTGCTGTAGCCCATCTGCCTCAAAGTTCGACGTACTGTGCGTTCAGAGATGCTCTTCTGCCTACCTTGGTTGTAACGGGTGGCAATTTGAGTCACTGTTGCCTTTCTATCAGCTCGAACCAGTCTGCCCATTCTCCTCTGACCTCTGGCATCAACAAGGCATTTCCGCCCACAGAACTGCCGCTCACTGGATGTTTTTTCTTTTTCGGACCATTCTCTGTAAACCCTAGAGATGGTTGTGCGTGAAAATCCCAGTAGATCAGCAGTTTCTGAAATACTCAGACCAGCCCTTCTGGCACCAACAACCATGCCACGTTCAAAGGCACTCAAATCACCTTTCTTCCCCATACTGATGCTCGGTTTGAACTGCAGGAGATTGTCTTGACCATGTCTACATGCCTAAATGCACTGAGTTGCCGCCATGTGATTGGCTGATTAGAAATTAAGTGTTAACGAGCAGTTGGACAGGTGTACCTAATAAAGTGGCCGGTGAGTGTATATCAGCTTTATTGGCAGGACTAGATACATATCAGCTTTGTCAAAGCAAACAGGAAATAGTAGATTATTGGGGATGGGGGTATGGGCAGAAGTCCATAGCATATCATAGTGGTGATGGGGGCACACTGGGGTCGGGGTACTGGTGTCCATTGCATATCAAGCTCCTCTCAGTCTATGGCAGGCAGTGACATATTGCGCTGCTATAGCAGCTTTGGTCTCTTCCTCCTCCTTCCTAAAGTGATTGTCCCTCACTGCTGAGTATTTGGGGCACCGCAGCAGAAAATGGGGCTCATCCTCTACTTCCTTTAGTTGGCACTGCTGGTACAGTCTGTTCTCCCTGGGCTTGCTTGTACTTCTGTCGGTGACGCCCGGATTCGATGTGCAGGCTGTGCGCGCTGAGTCTGTAGCAGCTCAGGATTTGCCGGTCTCTGGGGTTGGGTAGTTTCTCCAGATATGGGGCCAGTCTCTACTCCCGCTGTAGGCTCTGGTATATTGTAAGTTTCTGGGACGCTCTTACAGATGTAGCATTCCTTAACATGATTGACACAACTAGTTAACACAGAATGTTAACTGGTTAAGTTAATTGAATGCATCTTAGGCTTTCTGTGACATTTCACAGCGCATTAAGTTACTGACCTAACTAGTTGTGAGTCATGTTAAGGTGTGCTACATCTGTATGTCATTCCACCAGATGTTAAGGTATTCCTCTTTGCTTTTGTCTTTTGCCTTCTGGATTTCGCCTTTGGATATCCTGTGCTGGGTTATGGCTTGGTCAGGTTGGGTTTGGGTGACTGTCCTGTAATAAGGTAGCATTCAGGACAGCAACATGGACACGTGGCCTCACTTCCTTCATTTATTTGACACTTGATAGTTTCCTGATGATTTATAGTACGAAGATTTTTTTATGGCAGCAATATTCTGGGGACATTAGTTTTTATAAAATCTAAACTATAGGTTCAGCAAATTTCCTTTATTGTGTTCTTACTTATCTTGTAGAAGTATTTGTAAGATGGCTTCTCTTTGTTACTGAGGTATAGGGGGAAATTTACTAAGAAAGTTAAGAAATTGTAGTTACGATTCCCACTTAAGAAAAACTTAGGAAGCGTATGATTTACTATGGTGTCGTAACTTGTTTGTGAATGTTGCTTAAATGCGACATGCGTAAGATCTGCTCCCTGAACGTAAGTTCCCTGCGTAACTACGTCTCAGTTACCTTCACTTACAGATAGAGAGATAGGAGATAGATAGAAAGATAAATAATAGATAGATAATAGATATAAGGATAGATAATAGATATAAGGATAGATAATAGATAGATAGATAGATAGATAGATAGATAGATAGATAGATAGATAGATTATAGATAGATAGGAGATAGATAGATAGATAGATAGATAGATAGATAGATAGATAGATAATAGATAGATAGATAATACATAGATAAATAATATATAAATAGATATATAGATAGATAGAAAGATAGATAATATATAAATAGAAAGATAGATAATATATAAATAGATAGATAGATAATAGATATATAGATAGATAGAAAGATAGATAATATATATATATATATATACACATAGATAGATAATAGATAGATAGATGATGATAGATAATAGATAGATAGAAGGATAGATAGATAGAAGGATAGATAGATAATAGATAGAAGGAGAGAGAGATGGATAGATAGATTGATGATGATAGATAATAGATAGATAGAAGGGCAGATAGATAGGATAGATAGATAGATAGATAGAAGTATAGATAGATAATAGTTAGGATATATATATATATATATATATATATATATATATATATATATATAATAGAAGGATAGATCGATAGATAGATAGATAGAAGGATAGATAGATAATAGATAGAAGGATAGATAGATAGATAGATAGATAGATGATGATAGATAATAGATAGATAGAAGGGTAGATAGATAGAAGGATAGATAGTTAGAAGGATAGATAGATAGATAGATAGATAGATAGATAGATAGATAGAAGTATAGATAGATAATAGATAGAAGGATAGATCGATAGATAGATAGAAGGATAGATAGATAGAAGTATAGATAGATAGATAATAGATAGAAGGAAGGATAGATAGATAGATAGATAGATAGATGATGATACCCGCGCCGCTCTGCAGACTTGCGGATATTGGACCGCACAGACACCGGCGCAGGGGGGGGTCAGTCATAGGTCTAAGAGTGCTATGGAGCACTCTTAGACTTGCGACATTTTCCCCCTAGATGCGCCAATAAATGCGACATCACTGCAATGTCGCATTTAGTGAATCTCCCTTAACTCCTACTATCTTCCTAACATCTGGCCAAACCTGCCCCTATACGTAAGGTTCGTAGGAAGGTTAATGTCGCAAGAAAAATGCGCAAATCATGAGATGCGCCAGAAAATGCGACTTTTCTAAGAATCTCAGCCCTCTTAACTTCTTAGTAAATATGCCCCATAGTTCTCAGTAACCCTATTGGCTGCCTGTGGTCATGTGAGTGTTTTGTTAAACATGTTTTGCTATGCATGTGGGGACCTGGTGTGTATCAGCTTGTAGTACCATTAATGACCAGAGAGGGAGTTTACACAAATGATCCCCAAAAGCATACACACTCATACACACTTTTTCTTGTTTATGTTTATTGTGGGGACAATTGAAATTTTGATGCTAGGCTTATTAGTAAGGTTTCTTCTATTGACTGGCACTGTTAAACTTTGTGGGGACCATGTTTATTGTGGGGATAATTGAAGTCTTGATGCTAGGCATATTAGAAAGGCTTACCCTATTGAGTAGCACTGATAAACTTTGTGGGGACCTCAGTTTTGGTCCCCACAAAGCCAGAGGTCCCCACACTGTTGGTGTGTATTCAGGTGATTGTCCCCACAAGTATAGCTAAACAAGCACACACACACACATACACTCAGCTTTATATATTAGATATGACGTGGGGGACAGTTCACAGCATCATGTTTGTCCCTTAGCTAGCTAGGGTAAAGTGTGCTTTCCATTACGATAGTAATATTCTCTTTGACGCATCATACTACAGAATATTTTTGCCTATGAATCGTCAGTCTTAATAAATTCCCTCCTAAATCTGGTACTACTTTGTAGACACATTGGCAAATATTCTTATGTGAGCACTACTATATCTTGTGTACTATGTCTTATTTTATGGGCTTCACTGTGTCTGGTAATTATAAGACACTATAGCTCAAGTTATTCAGTATCTGGTACTATCATATAAGCAGTTACCATTATGTTGACACTACTATGGATGTTTCTATGACATGGGCACTCTTATTTGGTGGCAAAATTACAGCAACACTGTAAAGGTACAGGGGCTGGTTATTAGGGCTGTGTTATGTGACACTATTATTCGGGTATCTAACCCCTACAAAAATAAATACATTAGGAGCATTTTCTCATATAAAACTAAAACCATACAATGCTCAAAAGGACCATTGACACAAATAACAGCTGTGCATGTGAAATAGATGACTAAAGTTGCCCATACACCAGCAACAACTGCCAGCCATCAACCAGCTGTCAACAAGACTGGTCCCAACATCATCTGATAGGAGAGACTTGGCAGCTACCAATACATACAGATTTTTTAGAAGGTTCAGTGACAATAGTTTAACCTCTTCAACCACCGTGATGTACCGATACATCACGGTGGCTGAGGTAATGTATGAATAGGAGGTAGGAACCCGACCACAATCTTTATTAGGGTGAATGAGTCAAGTGATCAAAAGATCCCAGTTTCTATTCCCCTAAAAGGGTTAAAAGTTATTAATAAAAAAAATATATATTGAAATTTAAATTACCCCCCTTTCTCAATTTTATATATAAAAATATATATACAATAAAAAAAGGAAAAAAAAATCAGGTATTACTGTGTCTGAAAATGTCTCAACTATTAAAATGTTTTAAAAAATTCAGCGTTTTGTAGTCACCCTTCCCAAAAATTGAATTGAAGTCGTATATACCACAAAAATGATACCAATAAAAACTACAGTTCATCCTGCAAAAAAACAAGTCCTCATATAGCTATAAAAAAAAGTTATGGCTGTCAGAAAATGTTGATGCAAAGAAAATTTAGATTTTTTTCAAAGGTTTTTATTTTTGTAAAAGTGGTGAAACTAAAAAAAAAACTATACAAGTTTAGTATTACAGTATTCATATTGAGCCACAGAATAAGAACGTCATGTCGTTGTTAGCGCACAGTGAACCTCGTGAACGTGTTGAGTAAAACAAGCTTCAGATGTTTCATCCAAAGTTGCTTTGTTCAAAACTTTGGAATAATATTGTATGGATATTCGTCTCTGTACAGTATTAGAATGTATGGGCTACGATGAGCCGAAGTTCGTAATTCACGAAGTTGCGTGAGACTTTGTTGAATAACTTCGTTAACGGATTTTAAAGTAGAAAATTTGAAACCGAACTCTGCTTCAGTTCTGACTAGTACCATATAGTAGATAACAAAGCTAGAACCAGCCCTGTACCTCACATGGATTCAAAAATCTCCCCATTAATTGTTGCAATTGATCTGCTAGATTTATTTCAAGCTTGCAGCTTGGGGGTGTACTTTCTCAGGGGGTGTGTCCTTTCACTGCGGCTGTTGGCAGTTAAAGGATGGAACTGAGTATGTGCTTTTATCTAAGTGAGCAGGGAAGATAATGTAGAAAAAGACCAAACAGCAGGTGGCGCTATACAGATAGATTTCAGTGAATATCTCACTGGCTGTACTACATTTTTAATTACATGCAATTACAGAAGTATTCAGATTCAGGTGCTCATTTGAAAAATGTAGAATATTTTTCACGGGACAATATTTGTCATAAGACAACCCCTTTAATAGACTCAGGTGCCAGGTCAAAATTGCTCTTGCTCTGGGCCTCTTGGTCCTCCCACTCCCAATAGTATCATATGTTCCGCCTGTTCTGATAATCATTACAGGTTACTTTCTGCTTCTGTCATCTTATATATCTGAAGTATTTAGTGTGGTTAAAGCACCATCTAGCCATGTTAAATTGTATTACACCTTGTTTTTCTGTCACAAAGACGAATGCATTGTGGGTTGTTGCAAGGCATCCTGGGAAAAAGAAGTCTCCAGGTCCCTGTCTCCAAGACACAGTACAGAGCTGTCCTCTGCATGTCTCCTTCTCAAACTCCACCATCCTTGTTAAAGCATATCTGGTGATCTACCTCTGTTTCAGGGACATTATGTTATGCAGAGCTGTTTAGTTAGTTGTATTGTTACTCGGAGTTATTACTGTTAAATGTTAGACATGCAATATTATGCATAGGCAGCCATTTTGTCATGTGCTTCACTGTTCATGTAATGTTATAGTGTATGCTATCCATGCTTCATACATATGTGTTATTTGTATTCTTGTAGTTTTACCAATCAACAATCCTGTTTTGCCAATCAAATACTTGTACAATCTCTCACTCACGCACAGGGGCGGATTGGCAATTCACCTCACCGGGAAGGTTCCTGGTGGGCCGACTGACTTCAGTATGCAGTGGGCCGCCAGCCCTCTCTCTCCCTTCACACTTCTGCATTATAATGCTAATGACAACGCAGCCCTCTGCAATTCACATCGCGGGCCGCTATCATACATATGGTAAAGATCGCACAGCAAGGAAGCATAGGATGTGTATTGCAGAGGGCTGCGTCCTCATTAGCATTATAATGCCGGAGTCATGTGGCCGCACAGCAGGAGGAGAAAGCTGAGTGCTCCTCCCTGCCTCCAATGAGAAGCACAGAGGAACAGTCGTCCTGTGGGCAACTCAAGATTGTGTGATGCAGAGGCTGGGGAGTGAGGACCAGATATGGAGGGTAGAGGTGAGAGCTGCACAGGATATTTCTATTTACTGCACAGGATAAACTAAATACTGAGGAGCTTCTGAGGTTCTGCAGCTTAAAAGCAAGAAATCAGATTTACAGTGAGCAGAATAGTAAGACCTGGGGTTTGTGTGAAGGGAGGATGGCTTCCTCATGCAGACCTGAGGGGCTGTAGCAGTACAAAAGTAAAACATGAGTGCTAGTGTGTGTAAGCAAGCAGTTGTACTGCACAGGGCTGCTGGTTGTGATCCATGCTGACGTCTTACAGTGAGCTGCTGCTGCTCTCTGCAATACGTGTGAACTGGACAAGCATACCAGGATCCAGGTCCCTGACTACCTTTTCTATGTAGAGGTCAGGTGACCTGTTATATATCCATCATCCAGAGCAACCCCAAACACAAGATAACACTGAGGTCATAGTGATGCCTGTTTTCTCCACCAGATGATCAGCATTCAGTTCAGACTTTAACATATTCCATGCTGATGCTTGACAAAGGCTAGTTTCCCGAAACGTTGCACTTGGAATAAACCACAAAGAATGGATGTGCTGTCTCTGCTCTCTTTGTACTCTGACGGATGTTTGTAGTAAGTTGGGGGAACCTTACCACTTCCCCTGGAGACGTGCACCCACCACCACCTGAACCTAGGTGTGCTGACCACCCTCTTCTTCTTTTAAAGGGGTATTCCCATCTTAGACAATGGGGGACCCGCACACTACTGGGACCCGCACCTATATTGAGAACGAAGCTGGGGAGCTCTGAGCCTGGAGCCCGGGGTCCGACCACCGCCAAGCGCTGCCCCCCCCCGCTGCGCTAATAGAAACGAATGTGAGCGCGCAGTGGGACCCGCAACTATAAGACAATGGGGGCATATCCTAGCGATATGCCCCCATTGTCTAAGATAGGAATACCCCTTTAACATATTCCAGACTTCCACCATATTTGTACTCCATGTCTCAAAACATACCATAAAATTATAAAATATTTACTCAGTGTGGTGAACACCGTAATAGGAAAAAAATCAAAATGGATGATTTGCCTTTTTTTTTTTTTGCTTCACCTGATCAAAAAGTCACACATGCTCCAAAATAATATTCATAAAAGCTCCGTAGACATAACAAAAAGTTATGGGGGTCTGAATATATCGGTGCAAAGAAATTTTTTTTTTCCAATGTTGTTTTTTTTTTAAAGTATTAAAACATAAGAAACTGCTTAAAACATAAGCATCACTGCTGTATTTGGTTCTGCTGGGGCAGTATATTGTGCTGCTCTGTGGTATCTGCTTCTGCTAGGGCAGTATATTGTGCTGCACTGTGGTATTTGGTTCTGCTGGGGCAGTATATTGTGCTGCTCTGTGGTATCTGCTTCTGCTGGGGCAGTATATTGTGCTGCACTGGGGTATTTGGTTCTGCTGGGGCGGTATATTGTACTGCACTGTGGAATCTGGGTCTGCTGGGGCAGTATATTGTGCTGCACTGTGGTATTTGGTTCTGATGGGGCAGTATATTGTGCTGCACTGTGGTATCTGGGTCTGATGGGGCAGTATATTGTGCTGCACTGTGGTATCTGGGTCTGATGGGGCAGTATATTGTGGTGCACTGTGGTATTTGGTTCTAATGGGGCAGTATATTGTGCTGTACTGTGGTATCTGGGTCTGATGGGGCAGTATATTGTGCTGCACTGTGGTATTTGGTTCTGATGGGGCAGTATATTGTGCTGCACTGTGGTATCTGGGTCTGATGGGGCAGTATATTGTGGTGCACTGTGGTATTTGGTTCTAATGGGGCAGTATATTGTGCTGTACTGTGGTATCTGGATCTGCTGGGGAGGTATATTGTGCTGCACTGTGGTATTTTGTTCTGCTGGGGCAGTATATTGTGCTGCACTGCGGTATTTGGTTCTACTGGGGCAGAATATTGTACTGCACTGCGGTATTTGGTTCTACTGGGGCAGAATATTGTACTGCACTGTGGTACTTGGTTCTGCTGGGGCAGTATAGTGTGTTGCACTGTGGTATCTGGTTTTGCTGTTCATCTATGATATTGCTGGTTCCGCCTATGTGTTTTGACTCCGCCTACTCATGTTGGCTCCACCTTCTGTCAGTTTATCCTCGCCTACATCATGGGGCCACTTTTATCTTTTTTTCCACGGCCACTTTAGATTCCCAATCCGCCCCTGCTCACGCGCACCGTTCAGAGAGTACCGCATACCGCGCAGAGAGAACCTGTTGATAAGTTAGACTACAAAGAACAGTCCTCTTATTTGGAAGACAGGAATGGTTTGTGCTGAATGTCAGACTGCATACTGTCTGAACGTGTGAGAAGACAGAACACCCCAGACAAATCCTCACACAAGTTCATGTCTACACCTTTGTTCTTTGTTTACTTGTCTACTTGTAACTAAGGTTCCTAGTATTTTTATGGACTGCTTTGGATTGGTGTCCAGCTTTCTTCAAAAATCTCTCTTTGTTTCTGTCCTTATTTTCCTTCCCCCTGTTTTTTCTTATTCTTTTCTTTATTATTGAGCTGTGTACATGCATTGTTATTCTTAATAATCTTCTTAGTAACTCTTAGTAGCCCTGTGTGGCCTTATGACATAGCTTTGCCTGCTAGATATATATCTTTTATTCAGCTATGTTATTGTTTCTAAGCAAAACCAGTATCGATATTTTTGTTTATCCTACCACCCATAAAATGGGAAAAAATTCTATAAAATCCTATAAAATACAAGACCTCAGCTACACCGATGGGCAGTGATGGAAAAATTAAAACGTTACAACTTTGGGAATTAGGTATTGGGAAAAGTGTTTTATTATGTAAACATATTAGAACATAAAAACCTGTACAGTGGTGCTAGAAAGTTTGTGAACCCTTCAGAATTTTCTACATCTTTGCATAAATATTACCTGAAACTACATAATTTCACACTAGACATAAAAGTATATGATAAGAAGAATGATAACCAAATTAAATTAATGAGTCAAAAATATTAAACTTGGTCATTTATTTATAGAGGAAAATAATCTAATATCATATGTGTGTGAATGGCAAAAGTATGTGAACCTTTGATTTCAGTATCTGCAGCAAAAACTGCAAGTAAAGATTTCTGGTAATTGTTCATTAGTACTGCACTATCGGCTTGGAGGAATTTTAATCCATTCCTTCATACAAAACAGCTTCAACCTTGTTATGTTCGTAGGTTTCTTCCTATCAACTGCTCACTTCAGGTTCTTCCACAACATTTCTATTAGATTAAGGTCAGAACTTTAAGGCCTCTTTCACACTAGCGTTAGCACGGATCCGGCACCTAAAGGGTGCCAACGGATCCGTGCTAACGCTGATACATGTGTGGAGCCGGAGCAGCGCTCCGGCCCCACACATGTTGACAGACAGTGGGACAGAAATACAGACATACACACACAAACACATACAAACATACTTACATACTCCAGCCCGGGACGCCGGCAGCACGTCTTCACGCGCCTCCTGCGCGCAGTGATGACGATTCCCACAGCGCCCTCTGCTGGGCGCAGTGGGGAAACGTCATAGCTGCGCGCAGGAGGCGCGTGAAGACATGCTGCCGGCGTCCCTGCCTGGAGTATGTGTATGTCTGTCTGTATGTATGTATTTCTGTATTTCTGTGTAGCCGGATCCGGAATGACCCCCCCATTGCAAGTCAATGGAGGACAGATCCGGATTACTGCTGTGTCACACCAAACGGATCCGTCCCCATTGACTTGCATTGGGGGTCATTCCGGATCCGGCTTGGTGTGGATGCCTGGACCGGAGAGAAAACCGCAGCATGCTGCCGGTTGTTCTCCGGTCTGAAGACGGAACGGAATGCTTTCAGGAGCATTCCGTTGTCTTCAGTTCAGTTTTGTCCCCATTGACAATGAATGGGGACAAAACTGAAGCGTTTTTTTCCGGTATTGAGCCCCTATGACGGAACTCAATACCGGAATTTAAAAACGCTAGTGTGAAAGTAGCCTAACTTGGCCATTCCAAAATTTTACCTTTATGCTTCTTTAACCTCTTCAACCCCGGGCCTGTTTTCACCTTCCTGCCCAGGCCATTTTTTGCAAATCTGACATGTGTCACTTTATGTGGTAATAACTTTGGAACGCTTTTAATTATCCAGGCCATTCTGAGATTGTTTTCTCGTCACATATTGTGCTTCACGACAGTAGTACATTTTTGGCAAAATATTTCATTTTTATTTATAAAAAAAATACCAAATTTACCAAAAATTTGGAAAAATTTCCAAATTTCAATTTCTCTACTTTCAAAATACACAGTAATACCTCCAAAAATAGTTATTATTTTACATTCCCCATATGTCTACTTTATGTTGGCATCATTTTATAAATGTCATTTTACTTTTTTGGGACATTAGAAGGCTTAGAAGTTTAGAAGCCATTTTTCAAATTTTCACCAAATTTTCCAAAACCATTTTTTTAAGCACCAATTCAGATATAAAGTGATTTTGAGGAGCTTACATAATGAAACCCACCCATAAATGACCCCATTTTAGAAACTACACCCCTCAAATTATAAAAAACTGCTGTTACAAACTTTAACCCTTGAGGTGTTCCACAAGAATTAAAGGAAAATGGAGGTGAAATTTCAAAATTTCACTTTTTTGGTAGATTATTCATGTTAATAATTTTTTTCTTGCAACACAGTAAGGGTTAACAGCAAACTAAACCTCAATATACATTGCTCTGATTCTGCAGTTTACAGAAATACCCCATATGTGGTGGTAAACGTCTCTATGGGTTTGTGGCAGTGGTCAGAAGGAAAGGAGCGCCATATGGATTTTGGAGGCAGATTTTGCTAGAATAGTTTTTAGGCACCATTTTGTAATTGAGAGACCCTGACGTACCCCTAGAGTGGAAACCCTCAAAAAGTGACCCCATTTTGGAAACTACACCCTTCAACAAATATATTAAGGGGGGTACTGGCCACTTTGACCCCCTAAGTGTTTTACGGAATTTGGAAACACTTGGCTGTGAAAATTAAAAATTTCATTTCTTCCAATAAAATGTTGCTTTAGCCCCAAATTTTTTGTATTTTCATAAGGGGTAACAGGAGAAAAGCACCCCATAATTTGTTACCCATTTTCTCCTGAATACGGCAACACCCCATATGTGGTGGTAAACTGATGTTGGCGCACATGGCAGGACTCAAAACTGAAGGAGCGCCATATGGATTTTACAACACAGATTTTGATGGAATGGTTTGCAGGAGCCACTGATTTTTATTTTTTTGAGTTAATGTCTTATGTGGGGGCTCATTTTTTGCGGGATGAGCTGATGTTTTCATTGGTACCATTTTGGGGTACATAAGACTTTTTGATCGCTTGGTATTACACTTTTTGTGAGTCAAGGTGAAAAAAATAGCTGTTTTGGCATGGTTTTTTTAAAAATTTTTTTTACAGCATTCACCAGAGAGGGCAAATCATGTGATATTTTTATAGAGCAGGTTGTTACGGACGCGGCGGTACCCAATATGTCTAACATTTTTATTTTTAGAAAGTTTTATACATTAGATGCATTTTTGAACAGAATAAAATCTTTATTTTGTGTTGCCATTTTCAGAGAGCCATATTTTTTTTTTATTTTTCGGGCGATTGTCTCAGGTAGGGTATCATTTTTTCAGGACAAGATGACTGTTTGATTGGTACCATTTTGGGTCAAATACGCCTTTTTGATCGCCTGCTATTACACTTTTTGTGAGGCAAGAGGGAAAAAAATGGCTATTTTGGCATAGTTTTTTTAACAATTATTTTACAGCATTCGTCTGGGGGGCCATCTCATGTAATATTTTTATAGAGCAGGTTGTTACGGACGCAGCGATACCCAATATGTCTAACTTTTTTATTTTTGGAAAGTTTTACAGAATAAAATCTTTTTTTTGTGTTGCCATTTTCTAAGAGCCATATTTTTTTTATTTTTTGGGCGATTGTCTTAGGTAGGGTATCATTTTTTGCGGGACGAGATGACAATTTTATTAGTACCATTTTGGGGTAAATACACCTTTTTGATCGCGTAGTATTACACTTTTTGTGGGGGAAGGTGACCAAAAAATGGCTGTTTTGGCACTGTTTTTATTTTTTATTTTTTACTGTGTTCACCTGGCAGGATGGATTATGTGATATTTTTATAGAGCCGGTCGATACGGACGCGGCGATACCTAATATGCCTACTTTTTCTTTTTTTTAACAATTTTTTTTACTTTATTGGGGGGGAAATGGCGTTTTTCTTTTTTTTTACTTGAAACTTTTATTATTATTTTTTTTTTAACTTTATTTTTTAACTTTTTTTTTCACCTTTTTGGGGTCTGATCCCCTGCACAATGCATTACAATACTTTTGTATTGTACTGCATTGGCTGTAAGTGTATTACTCACAGTAATACACTTACAGCCTGCTTCCTGTGCGATCCAGGGGGCTGGATCGCACAGGCTCGCAGGGATGGCAGCCACGATGCCTAAGGAAGGCATCGGGCTGCCATCCAAGCCATCAGGTCCCCGTCACAGCAGCGCGGGGGCCCAATGGACCCCCGCTTGCCATCCTGAATATGCGCACACCTCATGTGCCGCGGTCAGCGCTGACCGCGGCACATGAAGGGTTAATGCGCCGGCATTGGTGTTTTCACCAATGCTGGTGCATTCCCCAGGGGTCCTGCACCTGGGCACTGCAGGACCCCCGCCGCTGATCGGGCGGGCGCAGCTCCTGCACCCGCCCGATCAGCGCGCCGTACATGTACAGCGCTGGGCGGGAGGGGGTTAACCTTTCTTTGGTAGAACGACTTAGGTGATTAGGGCCATTGTCTTGCTGCATGACCCGAATTCTTTTGAGAGTCATCTCACAGACAGATGTCCTGATATTTCCTTTTGAATTTGCTATGGCAATGATGGCAAGCTGTCTTGACCGAGATGGAGTTAAACATACCCAAATCATGACTACTACCACTACCATGTTTCACAGATGGGATGAGGTTGCTGGAACAACTTGTTTTTCTTTTTCCAAACATAGCACTTATTTAAAGAGGACCTTTCAACACTTTTGATATGCCTGTTTTAATAGCTTCATGCATTCCCCATGTAATAACAAGTCTGGAACATCTATTCTTATGTCTGTATGTTGTGCCATTCCTTTATTATTTGCACTAGAAGTTATACATGAATTGCTATTTGTCTTCAGTAAAGGAACAGAGGGGAGGTGACCAGTTGGGGGTGTGTACCTGCACAGTCTGACTGTAGCCAATCAGTGCTGTCATGTTCAGACTGTGCAGATACACACCCCCAACATGTTACCTCCCCTCTGTTCCTTTACTGAAGACAAATAGCAATTCATTCATAACTTCTAGTGCAAATAATACAGGAATGGCACAACATACAGACATAAGAATATATGTTCCAGACTTGTTATTACACGGGGAATGCATGAAGCTATTAAAACAGGCATGTCAGGAGTGATGAAAGGTCATCTTTAAAACAAAAAATACTATTTTGGTCTCACCCATCCACAAAACATTGTTCCAATAACTTTCTAGCTTGTCCAGAAGATCTTTAGCAAACTGCAGGCAGCACTGTATTTTTTAGAGAGCAAATGCTTCCTCCTTGCATCTCCTAAGAGATGTTTTGTAACCTTTTGCAGCCTGATGAGCATTGAGAACTCTTCTTCTAAGGTCCTCAGAAATCGCTTTTGTTAGTGCCATGATTCACTTCCACAAACGTGTTGTGAAGATCAGACTTTGATATATCCCTGTTCTTTAAATAAAATAGTACTCCACTCACACCTGATTGTCCTCCCATTGATTGAAAACACCTGAATCTAATTTCACCTTTAAATTATATGGTAATCCATTTATGGTTTACGTACTTTTGCCACTCACAGACGTGATATTGGATAATTTTCTTCAATAAATAATCAAGTCTAATATTTTTGACTCATTTGTTTGATTTGGTTATCTGATTCTGCTTTTGGACACCCAGCTGCCATTACAACCATGGAATGTGAGTATGTGAGTAGGACTGGTTGCCACCACTTGCAGAGCTGCCTAGGGGGGTGAGAGTGGGGTCCCATTACACTGCACTGCTTTACAATAGATGGTATTGGGTTGTTTGTTTGGATTGGCTAGAAAAAGGCTCAGAGAGGAACTCATGGTATGGCCTTTATCCCTATATATTCCCTACCTTGGGAAAAATGTGCATACAATCTGAAAAGACTGGGCTTAGTCTGCAAGAGCCTATGTGTATCATCCCCAAAGCTTCAGTAAAGTACATTGAACTGGTTACCCCCAAAACTGACCTCATTATTGCCTTACACTCCCACTCTGCACTGTCACATCATCACTCCTCCCCAGTGTTCTGAGGAAACCCTGCCTTGCACCCCAAAAGTCACCAACACCAAGGGCACCCCACCTACCACCGGGCAGGAGACCCCAGGCAGGAGACCCAAAAACCACAGTGTGCCCTGAAGGGAAGCAAGAGTGTACCCCTTCCATCACTGCACAGGGAGTGCCAGAGTGAGAGGGATGCTACTGTGACGACTAATCACAGTAGCCATCAAAGCATATTAATGGAAAGTTGAGTAGCAGAAAAAAAGGGTGGTAGAAAAAGGTGCACAAGTAACAGGGAGAACCGCAGCCTTGATAGGATTGTTAAGAAAAGGCCTTTCCTAAATTTGGGGGAGATTCACAAGGAGTGGACTGCTGCTGGAGTCAGTGCTTCAAGAGCCACCACACATAGACGTATCCAGGACATGGGCTACAAGTGTCGCATTCCATGTGTCAAGCCACTCATGACCAATAGACAACGCCAGAAGCGTCTTACCTGGGCCAAGGAGAAAAAGAACTGGACTGTTGCTCAGTGGTCAAAGGTGTTGTTCTCAGATGAAAGTAAATTTTGCATTTCACGTGGAAATCAAGGTCCCAGAGTCTGGAGGAAGAGTGAAGAGGCACTCAATCCAAGCAGCTTGAGGTCCAGTGTGAAGTTTCCACAATCAGTGATGGTTTGGGGAGCCATGTCATCTGCTGGTGTAGGTCCATTGTGTTTTATTAAGACCAAAGTCAGTGCAGCCATCTACCAGGTAATTCTAGAGCACTTCATGCTTCCCTCTGCCGACAAGCTTTTTGGAGATGGAATTTTTATTTTCTAGCAGGACTTGGCACCTGTCCACACTGCCAAAAGTACCAATACCTGGTTTAATAACCACAGTATCACTATGCTTGATTGGCCAGCAAACTCGTCTGACCTTAACCCCATAGAGAATCTAAGAGGGATTTTTATGAGGAAGATGAGACACCAGACCCAACAATGCAGACAAGCTGAAGGCTGCTATCAAAGCAACCTGAGCTTCCATAACACCTCTGCAGTGCCACAGGCTGATCGCCTCCATGCCACGCCGCATTGATGCAGTCATTCATGCAAAAGGAGCCCCAGCCAAGTATTGAGTGCATTTACTGGACATACTTTTCATTTGACCAACATTTCTGTGTTTAAAAAAAAATTACAGTTGGTCTAATATAATATTCTAATTTTCTGAGATAATGACTTTTGGCTTTTCCTTGGCTGTAAGCCATAATCATCAACATTATTATAAATAAACACTCAAAAAAGTTCACTTTGTTTGTAATGACTCTATATAATATTTATAATAATATTATAATAATATTTATTAATATATTGGTAATAATTTATTAATATATTGGTTTCACTTTGTGAATTGAATTAAAAAAAACTTTTTGATATTATAATTTATTGAGATGCACTTGTAAGTATTACATAATAGAAAAACAGAACTTAATAATTGGTACAGCAACCTTTGTTTGCAGTTACAGAGGTCAGATGTTTCCTGTAGTTCTTGACCAAGTTTGCACGCACTGCAGCAGGCCCACTCATCCATACAGATCTTCTGCAGATCTTTCAAGTTTTGGGGCTCTCGCTGGGCTACAGTACATTGAATTTCAGGTCTGGAGACTGGCTATGCCACTCCAGGACCTTGAAATGCTTCTTACAGAGCCAGTCCTTAGTTGCCCTGGCTGTGTGTTTTTTCGAGTCATTCTCATGCTGGAAGACCCAGCCACGACCCATCTTCAATGCTCTTACTGAGGGAAGAATCCTCCCTTCAATACGGTGAAGTCGTCCTCTCCCCTTTGCAGAAAAGCACCCCCAAAGTATACTGTTTCCATCCCCATCATTCATGGTTGGGACGAAGTTCTTTTGGTTGTACTCATCCTCAGGGGCGGATTGGGAATTTAAAGAAATTGGCCCTGGAAAAACTAAAAGTGGCCCTATGCTGTGGGCGGGCCAAGATTGACAGAAGGTGGGGCCAACATAAGTAGGCAGGGTCAACTTCAGTAGGTGGGGCCAGAAATACCATAGAGGGAGCAGTATATCGTGCTGCACTTTTTTTATTTGGCTGAATGCAGCACAATATACTACCACTCTAGAACCAAAACCTCCCTAGAAGCTACCCCTGAGTGATTGCCAGTGCCAACTGCATGTCCTGTCATCCTCCTTTTTCTCCATATTTAACTCCGATACGGAGAAAGGGTATGAAGAGTTAACACACAGGTAATAGCACACAGCCTACCTTCAGCATTCTGGTCATAAATCATTACCATACATAAAGGTGTATACAGCACCACATACCTCTTACATCCAGTGACTTCTCCTGTGATATAGAATGTTCTCTTTTCTAATCTTCTCCATTCAGATCAAACTGCCATGATGACTTACCTCAGTGACGTCTCCTCTGATGTAGACATTCTTTTTCCTCATCTTCTCTGTTAGGACCAGACAACACATGATGACATTTTGTAGCCGTGTTCCAACTCTGCAGAGTTTCACACACAGACTTATTAGTGCCCTCAAATTTCCATCATCTTCCCCACCATGGTGCCCTAACATTGTCATCCTGCTTCTACCCCAATACTGAGCCTGCTGTGCTCCCCAAATGCATCCCAAAAATGTACTGTAGAAATACTAATGCCCCCTATAGTGTCCCCAGTTACAATAATGCCTACCCCCAGCAATAACAATGCCCCTGACAGTGCCTCCAGTAATAGTAATGCTCCTACAGTGCCCCCTATAATTCCTCCAGTAATAATAATACCCTGGTATTAAAAATGCCACCTTAGTGCTCCCAGTAATAATAACGCCCCCATAATAGTGTGTCAGGCAATAATGATGCCTCCACAATGCCCCTTTCAGTAATTATAATGCCCCCTACAGTACCCCCTATAATTCCCCCAGTAATAATAATAATGCATCCACAGTGCCTTCAGTAATCATAATGCCCCTACAGTGCCCCCCAGTATTAAGTATACCTCAGTATTAAAAATGCCACCTCAATAATAATAATGCCCCAGTATTATTATTATGTATTGTATTGTGCCCCTTGTAATAATAATGCCCCATATCATGCCTCCAGTAATAATGATGCCCTATATTGTGCCTCCAGTAATAATGATGCCCCATATTGTGCCTCCAGTAATAATAATGCCCCCTTGCCCCAGTAATGTCCCTATAGAGCCCCCAGTAATGTCCTCCCTGACCCTATTAATGTCACTATAATGCCCCCAGTAATGCCAGCTTACCACTAGTAACATCCCTATGGCAGCCACAGTAATGCTGCCCTACCCTCAGTAATGTCCTCCCTGATCCAGTAATGTCCCTATAGCAGCCAAAAATAATGCACTCCATGTCCCCAGTAATTTAATTGTAATGGTTAACTTAATGTGCCCCTCCCCCAAACCCACTCATTGTCAAGTGGCTGGGGAAAAAAAAAAAAACAACCTTACATGAGTTCTGTTCCCCACATCCATGCTGCAGCCTCTTCTCTGGCCTACATCCTGTAACACAGAGCAGGAGGAGTTTGGAGGACGACACAGCGTCAGTCGCGCTGACGCTGGAAGTAGGAGGAGCCACAGGTCCTGACAGCAGGAGAGAGGTACTGAAGGGACGGATCGATCAGAAGCAGGCACATTGTAGCATGATCATGAACAAGCCCAACAGTGGCCATCACCCTGGCTACAATACACATTGAGGCTGCCAGCAGCCCTGCTGCAATCTCATTATCATGACAATGGTGTGATAATGAGATCGCAGCAGGGCTGACTGCAGCCTGTAATGTGTATTGTAGTGTGTATTGTAATGTGTATTGTAGGGCGGGCGCCGGGCCGCAGCTCCCCTGCCATAACACATTGTGTAAAAAGAAGGTGACACCGGCCCCAAGCATACTGTACGCAATCGGCCCACCGGGAAGTTTCCCGGTAGGGTACATTGCCAAGCCGCCCCTGCTCATCCTCCTCCTTCCTCCAAACACGGCGAGTGGAGTTGATACCAAAAAAGTTCTATTTTGGTCTCATGTGACCACATAACCTTCTCCCATGCCTCCTCTGGATCAGCCAGATGGTCATTAGCGAACTTCAAACGGACCTGGACATGTGCTGGAGTCAGCAAGGGGACCTTGCGTGCCCTGTAAGCATTTTAATCCATAACGGCGTAGTGTGTTACTAACGGTAATCTTTGAGACTGTAGTCCCAGCTCTCTTCAGGTCATTGACCAGATCCCTTGTAGTTCTAGGATGATTCCTAACCTTTCAGAAGATCTTGCATGGAACCCCAGACCGAGGAAGATTGACAGTCATCTTGTATTTCTTCTTTGTAGGTGGGAAAACTTGCAAAATTGCCAGTGTATCAAATACTTATTTTCCCTACTGTATGCATTATCCCAATCTCATGACATTACTGCTTTCCTTACCAATTAGCTGTGACATCACTTATGTTTATATCATTATTATTATATATGACAGGTAGATACAACATAACAGAATCATGGTGCTTTCACACACAATACTTCTTTTCGCATTGGTATATATACATTTCAGACTAATTCAGTTTTACCAAAGAAAAAAAATACTGCACTAAAGACAAATAATTTTTGAATTTCAGACAAATGTTAATATGGAATAAAAAATAAAATTAGTTATTTTATAACGTGCTTATAATGTATTTTTTTTACAATGTGTTCAATTATACGTACGGCCACTAGGGGCCACTAGCTGCATAGATTAACACATTCCATTTCTATAAAGAAATGAGAAAACGTACCTTACATTGTGTTCCCTACTGCAGTAGAATCATGAATGTCACATTTACATCATTAAAACTATGTTCTCACAAAAAACTATAATAGACCTGCATCCTGTAGACTAGAAACTAACCAGTGTTACTGTGTTTTATATATTTAATTGCTCATAAACTAGATAGATGCTTTTATTACATATGTATTTGACAAACGGTAAGACTATTGTGAAGTGACATTCCTTAAAACTGACTTACTGATGATATATACAGAAAAAGGTGATGACAGAGGATCAGCACTGTAAGCTGAAGTCCACCAAAGGGCAGGTGGTAGCTTCCAATATATTCTAAAATATAGAAGAGCAGGGGGCAGCACGGTGGCTCAGTGGTTAGCACTGGTGCCTTGCAGCACTGAGGTCCTACCAAGGTCCAACCATGGACAACATCTGCATGGAGTTTGTATGTTCTCCCTGTGTTTGCATGTTTTTCTCCGGGTACTCCGGTTTCCTCCCACTCTCCAAAGACATACTGATAGGGAACTTAGATTGTGATTCCCATTGGGGACAGCCTGATGATAATGTCTGTAAAGTGCTGCAGAATATAGTAGAGCTATATAAGTGCTACAGATGAGCGAACCTATTTGCCGCTTCGTATATTTGTTACGAATCCTCCTTATTTCCTACTCCAAAGCGAATCCGTATTTTTTCAGATTCGCTTTGTGCGAATATTAAATGTTCTTACAATTTTGAACGCTAACGCTACGTACGCATTCTTCTTGCCCCTGGTACCTGCATCGCCAGCCGAGGCCTGGCCAGATGATCCAGCAGCCACAGGACGCGTGCGCTGCCTTCAAGAGACAGAAGATGGCCAGATCCCTGGATTGCCGCCACCACCACCACCACCACCACCACAGTCTGGACCTATGGGAGCCACAACATGGACTGCACCTGACAGGTGAGAGCTAGTTGGCACTTGTTTTTAATTTATCTAGTTTTTATTGCCCCCTGTTTGACTCTCACCCAGATGGACATGGCTTGTCAGGACTCCCCACCCCCCCATTCTGCAGAAAATTTCCAGTTGCGCCTAAGCGTGCCTATTTTCCTTTTTCCCCCCTTCTCAGGTTATTTGGGAGTCCCCTTCGCTATTTGCTATTGTCCTATTATGCACTTATTGTATGGTGTTTTTGGTAAATTATGCGCTTAGCCGGATAGCTAGCACCTTACTTTTCTAGCTCATATGGACTGCCTCTAAGGACTGTACGCCGTGGCCTAGCCTCGTGCGTGCGTATGACGCAATCGCGAGACAATAGTACGCTAAGGATTTGTACGCACTTTGTACGCTAATGCTTATGTATTCAGTTCAGTAGCGTACTTTTAACAACGGTTTGACGGTATATTCGGAATTTGTGCAGGAATGTTCGCAGAACAATGATTATTTTTTAACGCAACTTCGACCGAATAAATTCTGAAAAGAATGAATCTTGTCATTAATTCATTGATTATTCGCCGAAGCGAATTTTTGAAGATTCGCTCACCTCTAATAAGTGCATAAAATAAATAAATAAACTCCAATGTATGGCGTGAAATAAATGTTAATTTTATTTTTCTTCATAAAAAAAACATGGTTTTCCATGATTTATAACTACCCAAGTCACCCAAGGGCACGTCTCCACCAGGATGAAGTGCCAGAGAGAGTTTTTTTATCCTGACTCCCCCCACCCACCAACAGATTAACCTGGCCCACTGGGGGTAGAGGTGGAGTGGTTGTGGCTAATGATAATTTCTGATATCAGAGAGACCTAGAAAGGTCCAGACACAACAGCAGTGACTAGAGCAACAACTGAAGGACAAAGTCTTGATGTCAGGAGGGGAGAGTAGAATTAGTGGTGAAGGACCTGTGACAATGTCACTATCATGTGATCAGTGGAGAAGGGGACGGTGCTCAGCAGTAAAGGCAGAAGTGGTAGTGAAGGACCTGTGATGACATTACCATCATGTGATCACTGCAGAAGGGGACAGAGCTCAGCAGTAAAGAGCAGAAATGGTGTGATGACCTCATGCGACATAAGAAGGCGAGTTTTGTATAGTGGAAAAGAGGTGGATTCGATGTTAGAGCTAGAGAAATGCTGGGAGTTGTAGTTCTCTCATGTTATATGTCCTTTCTGTAATGTCTTTTGATATAACCTAATAGCCCGAACCTGCTGGGAGCTTTAGTTCTCTCCTCTTATATTTCCTCTCTGTAATGTCTTCTGATATCACCTAGTAACAGCCTGAATATGCTGGGAGCTTTAGTTCTTTCCTCTTATACCTCCTCTCTTTCATGGCCTCTGATATATATGACCTAATTACAATCATTTATCATATAGATTTCAAGTTTAATTTAGCGGTTTTATAGATTATGGTCTTTATTACGTGTGCTGTATCATATCCCACTGTCCCCAGTATGATGTCCTCCTTTTAGGGAATGGGGGCTATGTCCTTTTGAGGGTTATAGAAGTATAAAAGTGGGTACCCTAACTTCAGTGCTGTGTTAAGCTGAATGGGGGAGCAGCAGTGGATGGAAACTCATCTTGCACTTTTGCAATTTTGTTTCTATGTCAGCCAGTTCCTATCTCCTTGGGTCCAGGGAGAAGCTGTGTTACATCAGCCATTTATATTCTTCCCTCCCTTTCTTGTTTCTCTCCATTTTGCCCATGCACATAAGGCATTTCCCATAGCAACCAATCAAAATACATTTATTATGGTGTAATATCCTGCATTTCTATGTACCCTTGGACAAATGTGTCGCTCCTTACTTTAGCATAAATTTGGCTAAGAATTTCTAATGAAATCAGTTATGTACAATATCACAACATGCTAGAAAAACCCTTGACAGGCTGCAACTCACATCACAACCACTGGGCTCTGCATAGATAAATATAGGATACACATCACAACACAATATCACAAAATTATCACAAAATTGTGTTGTTTTGAAAAACAAACTCAGGATATGTCCAGCCAAAAGGAAAAGTAAAGAACGATACGTCGGTATCACCCCATTTTTAACTTTATCTGTTTAACTTTTACTAAAGGGGTTGTCCGAGTTATTTTTTTGTTCTTTATATGTTTCTAACTTGTCAGGTATAACAACTTTCCCATATACTTTGTGTTTCTAAAGCTGCTGGTTTCTCAGAGTTGACTGAGGGTCACACGACCTATGATGTCACCTTATCTCCCTGCTCTGTGATGTTTCGTGTACAAGCCTCAGAGTTCAGATAACAGCCTGTACACGAAACGTCACTGGCGACGCCCCCTCCTCTGCCGCTCCTGCTATCTGCTCTCTCCCTGGATTCCTTCAGATAAAACATTAACCCCTTCAGCCAGAACACACTGAGGGCTCAAGGCTTTACAACAAATAGTAGCTGCAGCAGTGAGAGGAGACAAATGCTCGGCAAGAAGCTATAGAGGAATTGTATTGTACAAGAACAGGTAGGGAGAATTTCCTGTGTGTATCAGCAGTGTCATTGTACAGCTGGGACTTGTAGTCCTATACATACAACATACTGCTGAGTATTCCAGCAGGCAGACATGTCACTCAGCTCTTGTATTCACTGCCTTTGCAGAGAAGGGGGGAGGGGCTGAGATTGTTGTTATTGCATGTAAACAAAGGCCAGAAGAGAACCAGGGAAATGAGGAAATAAAGATTTTTTTTGCCTAAAACTTGCTGAACTTAGTTATATATTGCTGCCCATCAGATTTACAGTGCTATATTTTTTTTTCATAACTTGGACAACCCCTTTAAATTTTGCACAAATCAATACTGTAAGGTAATATATGAAACATTTTAATATATATTAATGGACTAAAAATGCCTTTCTCCACTTATAAGCCATTTCACCTTGCCCACCTCCTTCACTGCTCAATGCACCCTTAATTCTCATCTAAAATCCATCTTTACACTGAGGTATCAGGTTACATGATACTGTCACCCTGGTGGTCCGTGCCCGCCATGGTCTTGCTGCCCTGGGTAGACACAGACATTGCTGTGCTCTATCCTGTGTGAATTGGGATTAGAGCTCTGTGAACTTTCCTCCAGCACTGAGAGAATTAATGCTTTCGCCCTGACCTTGTCCAGGTGTTGGAGATCAGTCTCCCTATTTAGCTGGTCTGTGGTTCCACCTCCTCACCTGAACTTTGTTGTTCTTGCTAGTAACCAGTGAAGGTGATCTTGTCTGAATTTCTGTGTACCAAACCTTGTTGATCTTCCAGTTTGCTCCTTGCTGCTTTCCCAACCTTGGAACTGAGACCTGGATTACGCCTGTACTCAGCCTGCATTGACCTTGGAACTGCTATTTGGAATATGCTCAGTGTGGAAGTGCTCAGCCTGTCCTGACTATTGGACTGTGTTCAGACTATGCTTTTGCCTGTGTCCTTGGTGCTTTGCACCAGTGTTTCTGACCTCCATGGGTCAGCAGCCAACTACATCAGGACTACTCCAGGAAGTAGCGGCCTGGTTGGTTCCTTGGGGCGAATTCCATCTCTCTGTACAGGGGTTAAAGGGAACCGCCAGGACAACACCTTAGGCTTAGCACAAAGCCAAACTGGTTAGATGTCACAGTGAGTCCACACCCACTGTCAATAATAGATACCTATAGATTCTGTGAAGAGAGCAGTGAGCTGCTGTTTCATCTCCTCAATGCAGCTTTTGCTTCTGAGGTTGTGCTATTTAGATACAGGGGAGCAAAATCTAAATTTTATCCCCCATATGCAGTGTATGGAAAAGATCATAGTACCTAGTCTCCACCCACAACTGACAATTAGAGATAAAGTTAGCAGAGTGAAAACTGGTGAAAATGGCCAGAAATAGTGTCACTCCTCATATGCTGTAATCAATGGAGTGGGAGTTGGATAACTTTGAACTTTGGCCAGAGCAATACATTTTGATGCAGGTCCTTATATGTACAGTATAATTTGTATGCATTATTGTTAATTATTTTGCTAGGAAGTGCATTACAGAATTATAAAATCCTGTGTATACTCTAGGGATATAGAAATAATATATTTCTTCTTTTTTTTTTTATTAAAATGGTTTGCCATAGAGATGCAGCGTGCTTGCCTCTTTAGGAATGAACCAGCATACTTTAATCTCTAGTGGGACACTAAAATTAACTTCTGTTAATTAAAGTTAAATTCTGTTAACTTTCCAAACTCTTTACTTTTTTGATATTATGATGTATTTTCTCTCTCTACCAACTTAACTGAATGAAGTAGAAGAAAATCAATTTAAGATTTAAGGCAAAAGGGGGATATTTAACCTAAGAAATTCATTAAAAAAGAAAAGCTTAACATAAAATAACGCTACAGTACTTAATGTACTTACTGATTTAGTAGCCTTTCTGTCTTTAAATTAAAACTGCACAAAATAAAATGAAAATATCCTTGTTGTGCTGTGCTTTGGGATCTACTAAATTCCACAAAGCTTGTATGAGTTAGAAGTTTATATGTATGAAACTGAATCTAAGTAATTATATAATATGAAACTATTCGAAACTATACAATGATTTTTCAATTTCTATTTTATAACATTTTAACAGGATATGTCATTAAAGGGAGTCTGTCAGCAATTTTGACTATGCTAAACTGTGAACAGCACAAGGTAGGGACTAGACAACACATGCATACTTTTTGTTAAGTTTTTAATAACAGGAGTAATGTGAATATGAACTTTCATTCTGAAACATCCTGCCCATCAGGTTTCACAGCTTCAATATGAAGTTCTCTCTGCTCTCAGCATTGAGCTACTTCACAGTCTCCCCAATCTGTTTTGAGTGATGGCTATAGCATCCAAAAAGGAAACATTTCTGAACAAAGCTTCATGTTCACACTACTCCTGATAATAAAAGTTCCACAAAATCTGTCAACAGTGTAGCATAGTCAAGACCGCTCACAGGCTCCCTTTAATATCTCATCAGAGACAATTTCTTTTAGATTTCAGTGCAGTCAGTGGATTGCCCTGGGCCCTATTATTGTGATCCCTAGTAAATAGCTGACTTTGCCAAGGGAAGTTGCAGCCAACCAGGCATTTCCCATGTAGTATTACATGGCAGCCGTCCATTCTGGCTCATGGAGAGGTGTTCTGAGTAACTTAGCATGCCTGTGATATCCATATACCTTCAAGAGACTACCCATATCAGTGCTGCTGTACTGATACAGACCCAGGGGACCACCAGTGTTTGGCATTTGCCACCTGCATCTCAGCCAGCCCTGTTTTTAAAGCACAATGTCTGTAGTGGCAATGTGATGCAGAATTTAAAGGCCTTCTGGAAATGCAGTCAAGTAAATGCCTCTGGCCTCTTCTCCAAGGGTCAAAACTGAGCTGTAAAACTTCCACCAACTGGTGTTTTATGACATACCTTACTGATATCTCATGAAGGACTTATTAGGGGAAAAACCTTGTGTTTCAAAATCCCTGCTCTTTGGTTGGAATCACACATGCCGTTTTAACCAAACACAGTAATGTACAGTGCCTTGCGAAAGTATTCGGCCCCCTGGAACTTTTCAACCTTTTGCCACATTTCAGGCTTCAAACAAAAAGATATAACATTTTAAATTTTTGGTGAAGAATCAACAAATGGGTCACAATTGTGAAGTGGAACGAAATTTATTGGATCATTTAAACTTTTTTTGTAATAATAAAACTGAAAAGTGGGGCGTGCAAAATTATTCGGCCCATTATTTACTTTCAGTTCAGAAAACGCACTCCAGAAGTTCATTGAGGATCTCTGAATGATCCAATGTTGTCCTAAATGATTGATGAAGATAAATAGAATCCACCTGTGTGTAATCAAGTCTCCGTATAAATGCACCTGCTCTGTGATAGTCTCAGGGTTCTGTTTAAAGCACAGAGAGCATCATGAAGACCAATGAACACACCAGGCAGGTCCGTGATACTGTTGTGGAGAAGTTTAATGCTGGATTTTGATACCAAAAGATTTCCCAAGCTTTAAACATCCCAAGGAGCACTGTGCAAGCGATCGTATTGAAATGGAAGGAGTATCAGACCACTGCAAATCTACCAAGACACGGCCATCCCTCTAAACTTTCATCTCAAACAAGGAGAAGACTGATCAGAGATGTAGCCAAGAGGCCCATGATCACTCTGAATGAACTGCAGAGATCTACAGCTGAGGTGGGAGAGTCTGTCCATAGGACGACAATCAGTCCAACACTTCACAAATCTGGCCTTTATGGAAGAGTGGCAAGAAGAAAGCCATTTCTCAAAGATATCCATAAAAAGTCTTGTTTACAGTTTGCCACAAGCCACCTGGGAGACACACCAAACATGTGGAAGAAGGTGCTCTGGTCAGATGAAACCAAAATCCAACTTTTTGGAAACAATGCAAAACAATATGTTTGGTGTAAAAGAAACACAGCTCATCACCCTGAACACACCATCCCCACTGTCAAACATGTTGGTGGCAGCATCATGGTTTGGGCCTGCTTTTCATCAGCAGGGACAGGGAAGATGGTTAAAATTGATAGATTATGGAAGATGATTTGATGGATTGATGGAAGATGGATGGAGCCAAATACAGGACCATTCTGGATGAAAACCTGTTGGAGTCTGCAAAAGACCTGAGAGTAGGACGGAGATTTATCTTCCAACAAGACAATGATCCCAAACATAAAGCAAAATCTACAATGGAATGGTTCAAAAGTAAACATATCCAGGTCTTAGAATGGCCAAGTCAAAGTCCAGACCTGAATCCAATTGAGAATATGTGGAAAGAGCTGAAAACTGCTGTTCACAAACACCCTCCATCCAACCTCAAAGAGCTCGAGCTGTTTTGCAAGGAAGAATGGGCAAGAATTTCAGTCTCTAGATGTGCAAAACTGATAGAGACATACTCCAAGGCACTTGCAGCTGTAATCGCAACAAAAGGTGGCGCAACAAAGTATTAATGCAAGGGGGAAGAATAATTTTGCACGCCCCACTTTTCAGTTTTATTATTACAAAAAAAGCTTAAATGATCAGATAAATTTTGTTCCACTTCACAATTGTGACCCACTTGTTGATTCTTCACCAAAAATTTAAAATGTTATATCTTTTTGTTTGAGGCCTAAAATGTGGCAAAAGGTTGAAAAGTTCCAGGGGCCAAATACTTTCGCAAGGCACTGTATGTGAAAGAGCAGAGAAACATCAGTCTTTCCGACATACCTTTCCTTCTTTTCAGAGCCACTTTTGGCTTTGACTTAAAAACTGTATCAAAGGCTGCATGTGTGATTCCAGCCCTACAAAAACGTGTGATCTACACCAGTGTGCACAAGATGCCGTGGGGATAAAATGACATGGACTTGTGTGAATCACCACAAGGAAGCCATAATAGGTCTTATCTGAAATAATTCCCCATTCAAATGCAACCACAATTATAAAATATTATTTGTAGGCAATATGACCCTTACAACAGCAAGGTCAACTGTAATAATATATTATACCATTAATGGTCAAAACACTGCATCTTTTATGTAGCTAGAAGCTACAGTGTGTTTTTTATGTAACCCAAGAGAAGATATTGGTCATTTTGTGGTGGTCTACAACTATGGGCCTAATAGCATTACTAGCTGTATGACCTTATAAACCTGACATATCATACTGTACTGTAATTCTACCCCCATTACCTCGATTACCTCTAGGCCAGACCAAGTCAAAGCCTGTATAACACAGTGGACACCTATAGCCACAAGTGGCAGCACATAGCTGTTAGCCAGAAGTTCAAAAGGTGCCATTATCTGCCACTTGACTAGCCATACCTCATCATTTTGGAAGAGATGGTATGGTATACAACTACTGCTAGATGTACTACAACTCCTATTTTGCACTAACTAAAGAGAGATTTGTATTCTTCTACTTCTGTCCTGATTCCTTATACCACCTGTTCAATGCATTGATTGCCAAGAAGCAACAGCCTGAGGAAGTACACCATGACACAACATCTCATGAGGGTCACTCCCACCTTCTTCATCTGCTCCTTAGGGGCAAAAAATCCCTGTCTATATGCCTTATTAGGGAATATGGACATCAGTAGAGTAAGGTCCTCTCACTCAGGATTTCCCCTATGAGCAAGAACAGAGAGCCACTGTGTGAAAATGACTCATAATAATGACCCTACACTGCATTTTCACTTCACTTGGGTGCCTGGATGGCCATGGCTTCCCGCAGCAAAATCAGCTGTTTCCTGGGGTGCTTAAAACCTGTGATCACCTGATTTTAAGGCTAGAGCTACATCTAGACTTTTCGTAGTACTTTTAACTATCGATTTTAACTATCCAGTGACAGCTGTAGTTCAAACCAATGAACTGACTAAAATGCAATCTTATTTACTACATCTGTCAATCAAAAGTGCTAGGAGTATTCCCAGTCTAAAAAGAGTTTGTCTTATGTAAAGTCCCTTAAAGGGTTGCTTTGTCTATGTAAAGTCACTTAAATTGAACCTGTCAAATAGAAAACACATACTAAATGGCCAGCATTACCTTATAGAAGTCTGTAGCTTGTTTCCAAAGTTGGTCCTTGGTGCACCGAATGGCAAAAAGGACTTTGATTCCCTGCCCACGTCATGTAAATTAGGCTCTTGAAGTTAAGGGGGCAGCGGCTTTCTTTCTTGAAGTCAAGCTCAAGTCAAATTCCTATAATTTCAAATCCAGTGCACTTTGGAAACAAGCTACAGACTTTTATAAGGTATTGCTGGCCATTTAATATGCATTTTCTTTATGAAAGGTTCTCTTTAACCCATTCAACCTGTGTGGCTTACACTTACAGCACAGTGGGAAGGAATTTGATGGTACATGAAAATAGCTGATGTTTCCAAATTTTCTAGAATTTTCTGTTTTTTTATTTATTTTTTAGATAAATATACATGAAACATATTGAAAGTTACTGCTAACAAAGCACAATACGCCAAAAAAATAAATAAAAAAAATCTCAGAATCAATTAGAAAAGTAAAAGCGTTGGAAACTTTTTACCAGATAAATTGGCACATCAAATTACAATAACGGTCTGTATCGTGAAGGCCTAACTAGACTGAATCCTTCAGGAGTTTGAGAAGATATTATTACTGTTTTATTTAGTGAAACTTAAAACTTTTTCAGATGTCTTGATTTAGGAGTATCATGAATGTGTACAATGTATTTTCAGGGTTAGGGCTCGTTCACACGGCCATTGTGTGTCCATACGGCAGGTCCGCAATACATGGGCACCGGCTGTGTGCACCCCGCATCATGGATCGCGGACCCATTTACTTGCATGGGTCCGCAATCATGGAGATGTGGTGCGGTGCAGAATGGAGGCACGGATCTGAACCCCACGGAAGCACTACGGAGTGCTTCTGTGGTGTTTCTATCTGTGCCTCCGCACCTTAAAAAAATAGAACTTGTTGTGGACAGTCGGATGCAGATCGGGGTTCCTATTGAAGTGAATGGGCCCCACGGTAGGTGCCTGTGCAGCACGTGCACGGCCACACAACGACTGTGTGAACGAGCCCTTATAGAGAAGAGAATGAAGGAGTTAACTATGGAATAGCGATTGTCACGTACCTACATAAATAGATGTTTTTGACAATTGTTTGAACATCCCAACCTTTTCTGTGCACCGGGCTTACAAATGTCACCTCAATGGAAGATTTATAATAATGGTTTCCTACACTCAGCACCGCTGAGCAGGATTCTATTAAACATAAATGAAAGACTGGTCTACCAATTGTAATGTCTTCCTGAGAGTAATGTTTTCTCTTGCTGTCTCCAACATTCATGACCAAATCTCATAAGTCATTAAATTTACCAATTTCCTTTTCCATTTTGACTGGAATGCTTCATTTTGTATTTGTAGAAAACAAATAACAACCGAACTATATATCAACCATGTCACTCACATGACTAGCAGCTCACAGAACACATCCCTGCTGAATCATTATCATTTGTATCATCATGAATGGTCATCACTATAGAGTCTTCAGTATTGGACATTTTGTGAAACATCTACCAAATTTCAGCAATTCACTTTGCACTGGACAAATGGCAAGCATTATAGCTTCAGACAGCACATTTAATCCCTAAAAACATAAATGTGCAGTATTGTGTCCTAGTAGATAAAACCTATCTACAAATATCCTGTTATAATTTAAAGGAGTAATCCAGGAAGAGATATTTGACTTATCCTAAGGATAGGTCATCAGTATGAGATCTGCTGGGGTGGAACAACCGGAACCCCTGCCGATCAAGTTAGAAGAGGCCTTAAGCATTGTAGCCTCTTCCTAAGCCATGTGACATCACTGTACATCAGTCACATGGCCTAGTTGCAGCTCAGCCTCATTCAAGTAAATGGGGCTGAGCTGCAATACCACGCACAGATGCTATACAATGTATGGCACTGTCCTTGGAAAGCTTCCAGTAACCAGAGCTCCAAAGAGCGCAGCAGCTCCCTGAAAAAGCTGATCAGCGGGGATATCAGTACTTGGACCCCTGCTGAAGAGATAAAGATGTCATCATTATCTTTTCAAGGGTAACCCCTTTAATAATAGTTAATACTGAAAATAATTTACCATCACTGTTCACTGTTTTATATATTCATTTGTAAACTGTACTTTTTCCATTATTTTCCATCTTTTTTTGCAGGATAAAGTAGCATAGTCTACCCCACTACTCTGTCAAGCAAAAAAAAATGTAAACAGAAAGCAGTATACAGTAAATACATCCTCAAGTCCTTGTTCTGGGACCTGAGGTTGTGGAACACCAGGCTTCAATGTAGGTGAGGATGACAAGGGTAGGCCCAGTACCTATCAAGATCAAAAGAAGCATCAAGCAAGCATCCATACTCTGTTCAATGTAGGTACCAACTTTCTTTTGTATCAGTCTATTGAAACTTACAGGAGTTGTCACTTCAGTAGGTTGCATTTATCATGTACAGAACGTTAATACAAGGCACTTACTAATATATTGTGATTGTCCATATTGCTTCCTTTGCTGGCTGGATTCATTTTTCAGTCACATTATACACTGCTAGTTTCCATGGTTATAGACCACCCTGCAATCCGTCAGCGGTGGCCGTGCTTGCACACTATAGGATTAACTTTATCTATATGAAAAATGCCACTTACTGAAGTGAGACAACCCCTTTTAACCATTTTGTGTTATATTTAAAGAAGTTGTCAGACCTGGAAAATAGAAAGGAAGAATAGGTTGTCCCAAGGCGGTACAAAGGAGGAAAGACAGTCTGTGTCAGCCATGAAGAAAACTGGTGTTTGAAGGAAAGAAATGTTATCCAGGACTCATCATTAAGAACTTCCACTTTCATTCAATCTTATTAAATACAATAATTGTGCAGCAGAGGCGTAGCTAGAGGTTCAGCACAGGGGGGGCGAAACATACTTGAGTGGGCCCCCCACTTAGTGACGCTCGTTTCCAACTTCACAGGCACATACTACTAGTTGTGGTTATAATATTGTATTAGAAAGATGACTGTATAAACTGCTAGATCATCTATGCTGTTAAGTACAGTACAATAGACTTTCTACATACCCTAGTCTAAATACTCTACCACATAATGCAGTAAAATATAGGAGTAATAGGAGTAAAAAACAAGGGGACTCCTATGTTAAAGGAAACCTGTCCCCAGTTTTTACATCACTAAACTAACAGTCCCCTCAAGCATTGTCTCTTTTATGTTAAAACTTGCTTGTTTACCTATTAAAAATCGTCTCCAAAGTCATATGCAAATGAGCTGAGAAGAGTCACTTTATGTATGAGATGAGTCACGCTAAGAGGATGGAGGGTCACTTCAGAGGCCCTTATCCTGGACTCTATAGCCCAGAGAACCATGTTTTTGGTTTCATTTTAAATACGAGCAGCTCAGATTTCAAATTATATCATGTGGATCTGTGTACTATAAAACCAGAGATACAGGCGGGAAACTGAGTTTTTATCTGCAGCTCTGGGACACTAGACACTAGCTGCCAGAAAGGATAAAATGGCACGAGGGACAGGGAGGAGGAGTTACGTCACGGCGTGCTCAGGTCATCACGCTGTGACAGACAGCTTAGGGCAGAAAAGCGAGCGGACGGAGGTGCAGTATGACGCTGTGACAAAAGATAAAGTTCACAGCAAATTGCCGCTTTACACTACTGTTGTGATGGTGCAGGTGAGCACTGTCGGACCTGGCAGAGAAGCGATTGGATGGAGGTGCGGCATGACGCTGTGACAGTAGATTAGTTCACAGCATCATGCTGCAGCTTTCCTGTTGCAACAGTGCTATCCTGCACCATCACTACAGCGGACGGAGGTGCGGACTGACGATAGATTAGTAGATCATGCCACTCCTCTGTCCGCTCGCTTAACACCACTTGTCACAGCCAGCGGACGGAAGTGTGGCATGATCTACTAATCTATCGTCAGTCCGCTGTAGTAGAGAGGAGATCACTGTGGAAGCAGCGTCATGCTCCTCCCCACCGCCTACTAACCCTTCCGGTTCTCTCTGCAACAGCCTGGGACGTGGTGCCTCTCAACTGTGCAGGGCCGGACTGGGACTAAAAAGCAGCCCTGGCACAAACCCTCTGCCAGCCCACATAAAAATTGCCATTTTCACAACACTGGAGTATGTCAGTAAGGGTGGGTTCACACTGAAAGCATATGCGTTTTCACCAAAACGCATGTGTTTGGTTGATAGAAACATGTGTTTAGCGTTGTTAATAATTATCATTAATATTACAACGCTAAACACGTATCTATCAACCAAACGCATGCGTTTTTGTGAAAACGCATATGCGTTCAGCGTTTCGTTTTGCCTTATGCGTTTCAAAACGCATCACCAAAATGCAACATGTGAACCCACCCTTTGGGTAAACTGATTGAGCTACATTTGCAATCAATTAGGAATACCTGGAGTGTGTGGTTTCACTGAACCCCTTTGTGTTTAAATATTAATTCTGTTACACCAAGAATATCGGGGTGAAGACACAAGACAGGGGTCTGCTGCTAGTTTTCCACAGCTCAAATTGACATACTGTGGCTTGAAAACTCGTAGTGCAGGTCACTTTGTGCTGCGTTTTTTGCAGCATGATGATACATCATAGCAGGTTAGCCACTGGGCATGTCCAAGACAGCTGATCGATTGTGAGTCCTGTTGGAATTCATCTTATAACAGCCATATATGGAATTCACCTTTTAGGATTAGGGCCAATTCACATTTTGTTGCATCAGTTATTTTAAACTAATACCAGCTGTGGTCGAACACACAGAACAGGTGCAAGTCTTTCCATTATACCTTATCTCTGTGTACTCTACACACCTGGTTTTGGTTAAAAAAAACTGATGCAAATAACTGATGGAAAAATGGAGATGTGAGATGCTATTGTGCCGGCAAATATTTACTATATTTCTACATAACTATCGCAGCAATGTACCGTATCTAGAACCTGCCAGCAAAATTAATGCAACAAAAGGAGTCATGATAAACATACCAGCTTACTGTGCGCCCACCAGACGTCAGATCAGCCTACTGCGCCCCCATAAGACCTCAGATCAACAGAATGTGCCCCCATCAGACCTCAGATCAACAGTATGTGCCCCTATCAGACCTCAGATCACCAGAATGTTCCCCCATCAGACCTCAGATCACCAGAATGTTCCCCCATCAGACCTCAGATCACCAGAATGTTCCCCCATCAGACCTCAGATCACCAGAATGTTCCCCCATCAGACCTCAGATCATCAGAATGTGCCCCCATCAGACCTCAGATCACCAGAATGTTCCCCCATCAGACCTCAGATCACCAGAATGTTCCCCCATCAGACCTCAGATCACCAGAATGTTCCCCCATCAGACCTCAGATCATCAGAATGTGCCCCCATCAGACCTCAGATCATCAGAATGTGCCCCCATCAGACCTCAGATCAGCTTAATGTGCCCCCATCAGACCTCAGATCAGCATATTGTGCTGCCATCAGACCTCAGATCAGCATATTGTGCTGCCATCAGATCTCAGATCAGCCTACTGTGCCCCATCAGACCTCAGATCATCAGAATGTGCCCCCATCAGACCTCAGATCAGCTTAATGTGCCCCCATCAGACCTCAGATCAACGTATTGTGCCCCTATCAGACCTCAGATCATCAGAATGTGCCCCCATCAGACCTCAGATCATCAGAATGTGCCCCCATCAGACCTCAGATCAGCCTACTGTGCCCCATCAGCAGAATGTGCCCCCATCAGACCTCCATCAGACCTCAGATCAGCAGAATGTGCCCCCATCAGACCTCAGATCAGCAGAATGTGCCCCCATCAGACCTCAGATCAGCCCACCCAGCCACATAAGGTTAAAATAAAAACCTTTCTTACCTGTCCTGCGCTGCGGCTGCCCTCCGGTCCGGCGCTCCACTCTCTTCCCTGGCCGGCGCGCACTATGACCTGGCGCTGAGTGCAGCGTCAGGTCATAGTGTGGACAGGTGGCCTAAGGCCATCTCTGCTGGGCCCCCCAGAGGCACTGGGCCCAGAGCCGTCGCTCACCCTGCCCTCCGGTAGCTACTCCTCTGTTGTGCAGTAAACCACAGACAATGCTTGAACAAAGCTATTTGTTCTTCATCATAGCTGAAGTAGTTTTGAATAAAAGTGGATGTTTTTAACAAAGATTGCAGGAGGACATACATATTTCCTTCCTTCAAGTACCTTACACACTTGATATTTCCAGTGAGAGCTGCAGGCAGCCACTGCAGAGAAAATGTGATAATACATAATCAACTATGTAATACATGTATAGCTGGAGTCCATCTGAACACAAGCCAACATTTGCCAAGAACAAGTTTCTATTCTGGCGTATGGAGGCCGTCTCTGGTTGGGGCACCCCCATATGATGTTTATAGCTTTAATAGGACATTTGAACAAAAGCTGTCTTCAAGAGACAACTCCTTGAATTCCTTTTTTTATTTTTACCTTTAACCCCTTGATGAAATTTGACGTAGTAGTACGTGACAGCAGATAATGACTTCCTGCAAATTGATATACTAGTACATAATGATGATCGGGTGGGCACCGGAGCTGTGCTTTCCCGATCAGGGCAGGGGCCCAGCAGTGACTAACAGCCAAGCCCCTGCTGTATGTGCCGGATTAACCCCGATCAATGCCGAACGTGGGATATGTCTCTCCATCGGCTCTCTGTGCTGTGGTGACAGGGTGCCATGGCCACCCCAGGCCTTGCAAAGTCATCGGAGTCTGCCATGTATGGAAGCCTATGAGGTTGACGGTCAACATAATACAATACTGCATGGTTTAAAAAATAAATATATAAAAAATAGACATAATAGGTATTGCCACGTCTGTAAAGAGCAGCTCTAAAAAATGTCACATGATCTACCCCATTAGGTGAACACACCATAAAAAAAATAAAAAACTGTGCCAAAACAGCCATTTGTTGGTCAAAAAAGTGCAATCCCAAATTATCAAAATGGTACTAATATAAAAACGTCAACTATTTCCACAAAAACTAACAGCCACACCAAAAATGCTTTATTATGTAAAACTGAGCCAAAAAAATGAAAATAGACATATTTGGTATCTTCACGTCCATAACAACCTGCACTATAAAAATAGCACATGATCTATCCTGTTATTTAAATATTAAAACTGTGCCAGAACTGCCATTTTTTTTACCTTGCTTCACAAAAAGTGTAATATTGAGCAATCAAAAATCACCCTGTACCCAAAAATAGTACCAACAAAATCACACCAATCAAATTATCTCATAGTTTCCAAAATGGGGTCACTTTTGGGTTTCTACTGTAGGGGTGCATCAAGGGGTCTCAAATGTGACTTAAAATTATCCCAGTGAATTCTGCTCTCCAAAATCCATATGTTGCTCCTTCCCTTCTGAGCCCTGCTATGTGCCCTTACACAATCACGGAAAAACAGTGGTCTAAAATGGCAGAGAAGTGCTCAAAACCCCATATCGGGTTATGGGGTTTTCAGCACTTCTCTGCCATTTTAGACCACTGTTTTTCCGTGATTGTGTTTCTACATTTACACCTGGAGGTGTGGCAACTTCAGGTTTGAATGTGCCTAGACTTAGATCTTATGGTAACATTCTGGTGCACCTGTGAAGCCTGAGTCATATGAGTCATTGGTAGGTGGGGCTCATAGCCTCCACCCTCCTCCCATTGTATGTGTGATCTCACGCTGGAGGTAACTGGGAGCTGGTCGCTGTTTGTCGGCCTGTATGCTCCTTCCGTAATTGCCCATATGGCATAGGTAGGTTAGCGTTAGGTCCCGTGCCACTCTGAGATACCTTGACGCGGTGCTCGGGCTCCGGTTTAGCCATATATTGTCAATTGCATTTACCGTTGTAGTGCACCTTTTTCCGTGATTTGTATGTGACCCTACAGCAGTTTATAACCACATAGTGGTGTTTCTGTAAAGTGCAGAATCAGGGTAATAAATATAGAGTTGTGTTTCACTGTTAACCTTTGCTGTCTTACAGGAGAAAATGAATTAAAATGGAAAATCTGAAAAAAAAGCAAAATTTCAAAATTTCTATTTTCCTTTAATTCTTTTAAAACACTAAAGAGTTAACAAAGTTTCTAAAATCATATTTGAATAACTTGAGTAGTGTACTTTGTAAAATTGGGTGATTCATGAATGGTTTCTATTATGTAAGCCCCACAAAGTGACTCACCCTACAGAAAAATTTACTGGTAGGGTGCTTCGAGAGCCACCCAAGCCTTCATCACTGCTGCCAGTCAGCTACATAATGATCTGATTCTCTACTATGCACTTGGCCAGAGGCCACAGGTGCCCTTCTGAATTCAACTGTATCACCTACCTCAGGATGGTGATACAGTTGAATACTGTGGCAAAGGTAGCAGTATTTTGTGCTGCACTGTGGTATTTGGTTCTGCTGGGGCGGTATATTGTTCTGCACTATGATACTGTGGGCCCTGCCCACTTCTGTTGTCCATGCCTACCTATGTTGGCCCTGACTACTTGTGTTGTCCTGCCTTCTGTCAGTTTGGACCCACCTACAACATAGGGCCACTTTTCAGTTTTTTTTCCAGGGCTACAGCAAACTAAGCTGTAGGAACCAGTGTCAGACAGCTGCTGCCAAGGCCAATAAGATAATGGGTTGCATCAAAAGAGGCATAGATGCCCGTGATGAGAACATAGTCCTGCCACTTTACAAATCACTAGTCAGACCACACATGGAGTACTGTGTACAGTTCTGGGCTCCTGTGAACAAGACAGACATAGCAGAGCTGGAGAGGGTTCAGAGGAGGGCAACTAAAGTAATAACTGGAATGGGTGGACTACAGTACCCAGAAAGATTATCAAAATTAGGGTTATATACTTTAGAAAAAAGACAACTGAGGGGAGATCTAATAACTATGTATAAATATATCAGGGGTCAGTACAGAGACCTCTCCCATCATCTATTTATCCCCAGGACTGTGACGAGGGGCCATCCTCTGCGTCTGGAGGAAAGAAGGTTTGTACACAAACATAGAAGAAGTTCACTAAAAGAGTTCAAGAGAGGCCTGGATGTATTTCTGGAGGGTAATAATATTACAGGTTATAGCTACTAGAGATGGGTCGTTGATCCAGGGAGTTATTCTGATTACCTGATTGGAGTCGGGAATAAATTTTTTTCCCTAAAGTGGGGAAAATTGGCTTCTACCTCACAGGGTTTTTTTTCCTTCCTCTGGATCAACTTGCAGGATAACAGGCCGAACTGGATGGACAGATGTCTTTTTTCGGCCTTATAAACTATGTTACTATGTTACTATGTTACTTTAAGTTCCCAGTCCACCTATGCTCCCAAGCTGTATTCAACAGACTTCCAGTCCAAACCTCTCAACTTCTGCATAGATGGGGGTCACGGTGGCTACTGTAGCCAATGACTGCCCTCAGCTGTGATGTGTCCCCAAGTGGCACATCAATGCTGGGTCATGTTCTGCTTGGGGACACATCTCCACTGAGGCCAAACATTGTCTGCAGCAAAACACATACCCTGGAAGTCCGGTGAAGACAGTGGTGGGGAGTTGGTAGGAATAGATATCCTCACAAATCCTGCTCCGTGGGGGTGGATTTATTTTAAAAAATAGACCTAGGATGTGCTTCTATGGCAGTGTAAAGAATATATGTGATACAACACTCGATGGAGAACTATGGTCCCTATGGTCTCAGGGGATGGACCCCCACCAATCATACATTAATTGCCAACCCTCTAAGGATAAGCCATTAGTATTTTCCTCCAAGAAAACCCCTTTAATATAAAGAGGAATTCATTTTTGAGGCCATAGGGATCATGGAATAATACTTGAAGACTTCTCTGACTCCAAGCAGTGAAAGGAAATTGATATATGTGGATGTAAAATAACTGACATTCAAGGATAATGCCTGGTCACAGAATTTGTCTGAAAGGCTAGATCTGTAACTTTACAATACTAGAATGGAAAGGAAAGCTTGGAGGATTACCCTTTTTTATCTGGCATTCCATCACATAACTTGACATGGTGAGATTGACAAGACCGTGGGTGGAAGCAATTGATTGCCCAGTCTCACATCATTATTCTAGTCCAGCTACTGCATAAAGTCTCTGCCATTTTCAAGAAAAGGCACCTGACACCAGGAGTCTATTATTTTTAAATCCTAAGACTGCTTTCTTCTCTATAGTATCGACCTTCGTGGTATGTCATGTTTAAGTCAAATAGTTGTTGTCATTGTGTGACAATGAAGGAATGGAGAGAAAATAATATCCTCTACAGACCAGCTCTGTATTCTTTGTCTAAGAAAAGGTCCAATTGTTTGCATTTTTACTACACTTCTAGCATTCCATTATGTTTTTTTTTTAGAAAAAAGCATATGCATAAAAATGTAAGTGATGGCTATATGAAAAACCCAGAGAAAGGAGTAACCCCTTGAAACAGTTATTGCAAAATACGCCATACAAAAATGTAAGTAGTATGAAATTTAAGCTAAAAGGGAATGTGTCATCAGAAAATGAGTTATTGTTTAAATTATGTTTTTATGTTCCACAAATATTTAGAATTTTTGATATTATTTTAAATTTTCCATGAAACCACCTATATTTCCATGCAACCACCTATATTTTACCACCAGTGCATGCACAGCAGCCCTCCACAACTTTCAGGGGTCCTTTCTCGATGTAGGTGCAGGTCTAAGAGGTGGGACCTGCATTTATCAGATAATGGGACTTCTATATGTATAGAATGTGCAGGAATCTTGAGAGCCTGACCCCCACAGACCTAATATAGGTGGTCCATTCAAAGCACGAGTCATCAGTATTAAAATTCAAAACAACCCCATTAACAAAGCAAATGTGAGGAATTTAAAATCATGCAATTTCTGTCCATTTTAGGGTTTTGTTCATGTCATTTTTGTGGGCCAAAGAATACCACTCAAAAACTATCTGACGTGACAAGCATTTTTGTGGTGCACTTTGAGGTGCTTTTCCTACAGTATATAGTGTGTATTAGCACCTGGGATTTTGAAGGGTGTTGTTACTTTCTCAGTAGAGCTGTATGGCAAGAATATCATTTGTAAAGAAAAGGTGATGCAAAAGCGCCATTGCATGTGCAATAGAAAACCAATAGAGGTCCATGGGACAAAACATTATGCAATAAGAGATAAAATGCCACACCCAAAGCATGATTTGGAAAAAAACTAAAAACTTTGCACATCAAGGATGAAAAAAAAAACACTACAAAATAAGCCCGTTTGTCCTGAGTTTAATATTTCCCATAAGACTTCCATGCAACATCTGGAGCTGGTGTTTTTGCCTAAAAAGCTAGAAAAAAAGGCAGAAAGACTGTAAAACGTCACAAATATGCCCAAAAAAATATGTTTGAACCCATCCTCATGGGACTGCTTCAGCCCGTAGAGTATTCTAATGACAAGCTAAATATCAGATTCCCAAATAAATATTTGTAGGTTTAGCAGAAAACAAATGGAGAATGGTGGCTATAAGCCGGATACTGAAGAAATATTTTATATTTCATTCTTCCATCATTTTTCCTAACAATAAGTGGCTTTATAAGGCTGAAAAGGCTGACATAGGTTTGTATTTACGTAAACCGATAAGCACTGTATTGACTCTAATACTGGTACACAAGTATATACAGAAAGTGTACAAACATGCCAAAGAAAGCCAAAGGGACATTCAATGCATGATTTTAATAAATCAACTGAGCAGCAGCAGAAGCTTAGGGCTTAGTCATCATGAGCTCTTTGATATGTAAATGCACATTATTATTTATGACAGGAAGAAAAAAATACTATTTTTATTTTGGATGTGGACAAAGGACATAGCAACAAAGAGGAAATATTGTATTATTAAAATGTGGTCCTTGTCTAAGGCTGTATGAGTATTCCCTTTATCTTGGATGCAAAAAAATGGCTCCATTTGTAACTGTCTTCTTTTTCTTATAAACCCATGAAAATCAAGGTGGAAATGAGGGGATAGTATCTTAACAAGTGGTAAAGCTCCACAGATTTTTTTTGATCCCCTAAAATTTAGACATGACAAGGCTACTGTCACATCTGTGGCACAGACTTCCAGCAGGCTTTATCAAGAGTGGGGTTCCCATACGCCAGTCTTAATTCTCTATGCAACGGAGTGAAATGTGGCTAATTTATTAGGAGGCAGATGCCCTGCCGTGCACCAGAAACTGAAATCTATGCCAGCTAGGGGCATAGACTAAAACTATAACTGTTTTAACCCCTTCTACCGGTAAACTTTATTTTTTTTCACACTCTTTATAGTTCCCATAGGGAACTATAACAAGGAATCATTAGATTGCTATTATCATGCATTAGCATCGGAGTCTATGAGAAATTTACTAGTTTCCTATGGAGCTCTATTACAAGGAATGGATCCATAGGAAACACTGTGCAGCAGCCGCCTGTCCTTCACGAGGACAGGGGTTGTTGAACACAAGCTCTGGCTCCTTCAATCACCACATGGGGGAGCCTCACTGGAAACGCACAAATTCATTTGGCAGTTCTTCTGATCCAAATTTAGGCTACTTTTACATCTGTGTTTTGGCATTCCAGTTTTAAGATCCGGTGGAGGATCTCAAAACCAGGCCATAACAGTTCAGTTTTGTCCTCATACATTATGAATGGAGTATGCTCCTCCTTTCAGGATGAATCAGGATGCCTTCAGTTTGAATACTCACATCATAGGCCATGACTAAACCATTAACATATTTTTTTTGTCAGTTATCATCTCGGTAAGGCCCCATTCACACGACCGTGTGAATGGGGCCCTATCTATTCCGCAATATTGCGGAATAGATGCGGCCCTATTCACCTCTATGGGAGCCGGGAGCCGCCGCACAGAGCTAGCTCCATGCTGCTGCTCCGCTGAAAAATATGAAGCATGTCCTATACTTGTCCACACGCACGGACACACGCTGGGCGGCCCCCATATTATTGCGGGTCCGCAATAATGCGGACCCGCAATAATACGGTCGTGTGAATGGGGCCTTACATTTTCCATGTTGTTAGCAAAGTCTCTTTTTTGTTTGCAAAACAAAACAACTCGATCTGGATTTTTGAAATATACAGTGTGGGGGATGTGTACAGTAAAGTGCACAGTAGATGTATGGTGGGGGTGTGTATCTCACCCAGTTGTTTAGTTTAGCTGGGTGAGATAACTGAAATCCTGTAGTGGTGCTACTTCAGTAAGGCATAGATTGCTGGAGTTTGTTTTGTTTAACGTTGTATGGGCTGGATTTCTTGGACTGGGAAACAGGTTTGTAGTGGGAGTCTTCCAGTCCACACCCCTAGTTCACTACATAGATTACCTTTAACCTGAGGTGATCGCAGGTGAGGCCTGCTGTAATCAAGGGGGGGATAAAACAACCCTCTGGTTATGTCTGAGGGAGGAAGTGATCCTACAGAGAGAGGAGCCTGATACCTGTATGTGAAGTGCATTTTTAGAGGTGAGTCAGGGAGAAGACCTCTGTATGTGTTTGTTTGGTTTATGTTTTTGTGCTGGTGCTGAAGTAATAAAGCACTATTTGGACCTGAACCCCATGGAGGAAATGATGAAGCAGCTGGTGCAGGCTAACCTACAACAGCAGAGGTTACATGCAGAGGATAAAAAGAGACACGAAGAAGCCTTACGTGTCCAACAACAAGCTAAGGCCTCCTGTGAGAGAGCGATCCCTTACAAAATTCACCCTATTATTCACAGGTTTAATAGTTTTTCCTGCTTTATTACTATTAGAATTATTATTTTATTATGATCTTTTTCTTCTTTATTATTATATGGTTTATTATTAGAGATGAGCGAACGTGCTCGTAACGAGCACTGTAGCGCTCGGCTCCCCTGCACTCGCATGGGCGCAGGCAGCCGCTTCTGTCCTCCTCACCCGACGGATCCGGACGCCTGCGCCCATGCGAGCGCAGGGGAGCCGAGCGCTACAGTGCTCGTTATGAGCACGTTTGCTCATCTCTATTTATTATATTATATTATTATGGTCCTCTTGTTGTTATATTATTATGATCTTCTATAGGTTACAAAGTGTATATTGAATATTCAAATCTGTATAAATATGTAATTGACCATGTACTTTCTCGTTTCTTTTTAATTAAAAAAAAATAGCAAATAATATTATTGAATATCAAATACTGTATGTAATGTGTATCAACAGCTACATTCAGTAGGAAATCCAGTAGGGGGTAAAGGTTAATGGAAAGGAATAACTAATCTAATTATGATAGGGATGGATGAGAAGAATAATTAGAATATACTGTATTTAGATATTAGATGACATAAGGTTGACCTAGATAGTAGACAAAGTAGCAGATTTGATTAAAAACAAGCTACACAAATATCTCCAAATGCAGGTAACAATAATCTGCTAGTAAATCTGTAGTACTAATATTTGACTCTGATCATTAGCAATTTGCCTTGTGTATTGGTGTTATTTGTGCTTTGTAACTAGGAAACCACAAGACTGGCACAACATCTATGTCAGTACTATGTTATTGAACGGCATAATGAGGAAGACAAGATAACCTCAGGACAATGCTAATAAAAATGCACATAGTCTTAAGTCCTAGAGATGCTATCCTCACAGTTTTTCATAGGACTGTCCCCTGAACCTTGCCTTACCTCAAAAGGACATCCTTTTTCTTGGACAATACATGAATGCCGCCTTCCTGTAGTCAATAAAGGCTGTAACCTGACGCTAAGTACTTAAAAAGGGTTGTCTAGCTTAAAACCCATAATCTTAAACCCATAATCATATACCCTGCTATGGAATTCTAATGGCCCCTTTATGCTGCAAGATGGAGCAGAAGACTGTCGGAAAGAAGTGTTCCTTCCCAACAATTGTCCGCTTGTGACTGGAGGTGACCTGTGTATATACACTTACATGCAGTGATCTTCTCTACAGCATGGGGAGGAATGATCACTAATGTCGCTCATCATCCCCATACAGAATCATTGTTTGCCGGCAACAGAGCACTGTTTAGTCACCGCTATCTGCTGCCCACAAACAATTTAGGTGACCGCAACAACGATCTATTACACAGTGAACAAGCACTTTGCTTGTTGATATGGTAATTTGTGGCACATTTAAATGGGCCTGCTATCGCGAATTAGTGTTCCTTAGCGATATCAGGCAGTATAAAGGGGCTTTTAGTTAGTTGAGGGGGTACCCTATTCAGGATCATCATCTCTTGACCAGTTTGAAGAATGGTTGCATTTATGTATGTGATACCCCTATAGTGGTGCTGCAGGGAAAATAAACACTTAGGGGGAATTCATCATAGACTAGTATTTTATGCCAGTCTTTGATATCCCTGTACACTGTCAGAGGCTGCACCTAATTTATGATTAGGCACAGCTCGAGGAGTCTGTGTGCCTTCAGTAAAATCTTGGAGCTACGTTTTTTAAGTCTTATTTTAGGCCAGAAACCTAATGTAAAAAAAGATAAATATGCTGGGGCTGGTGGCCCGGTCCCCCCCTGTCATTGTCTGGCCTCTTTTTTCAGAAACGTGCCAAGGACAGCCTTGGCATTAAAAAAAAGTCACAAAAACGGTTTGCGACTTTTTTACACCAAAAACCTGGAATGAGGGGAAATATAAATTATCCCCTTAGGCCCCTTTTACACGGGCGAGATTTCCGTGCGGGTGCAATGCGTGATGCGAACGCATTGCACCCGCACTGAATCCTGAGCCATTCATTTTAATGGGGCTTTTCACATGAGCGTTTTTTTTTCACGCATCACTTCTGCGTTGCGTGAAAAATGCAGCATGTTCTATATTCTGCGTTTTTCACGCAGCCCAGGCTCCATAGAAATGAATGGGGGTGCATTAAAAACGCAACGCATTGCATCCGCATGCAATCCGCGCGTTTTTAACGCAGCGCATCCGCAGCGCATCCGCAACGCATCCTGAACAAATCTGTGACGCTCGTGTGAAAGAGGCCTTAGGAGCAAATTTTCTATTTATAATTGTTATTGATAGCAAATTTATGCCAATAA
>ONZH01026427.1:0-33509 GCA_900303285.1 Rhinella marina | reverse complement strand
ACACACCTCCTGAGCTGTGATAGGAGAGCATGGACACGCCTCCTGAGCTGTAATAGGGAGAGCTGAGACACGCCTCTTGAGCTGTGATAGGAGAGTGAGACATCCTCCTGAGCTGTGATAGGGAGAGCTGAGACACACCTCTTGAGCTGTGATAGTGAGAGATGAGACACGCCCCCTGAGCTGTGATAGGAGAGCTGAGACCACGCCTCCTGAGCTGTGATAGGGAGAGCATGAGACAACCTGCTGAGCTGCTGTGATTGAGATAGGGAGAGCTGAGACACGCCCCCTGAGCTGTGATAGGGAGAGCTGAGACACGCCTCTGAGCTAGCTGTGATGGGGAGAGCTGAGACACGCCTCCTGAGCTGTGAGAGGGAGAGCTGAGACACGCCTCCTGAGCTGTTATAGGGAGAGCTGAGATACGCCCCCTTAGCTGCAGTGGAAAAGACACTCCCCCTGAGCTGTCAGCTTGATATAAATCTATCAGAGCTATGAATGTGGACATCTCTGGATCCATGTGAGGTACAGGGCTGGTTCTAGCTTTGTTAGGAAGGTATTGTCATGTATTATGTGATGTCTGATTTTCATTTTTTATATTATTCATGGGATAACCCCTTTAAGTGTCAGAAAGACCCTGGCGGAATAGACATCTCAAAGATGTGTCATTACACTGAGCGGCAATACATTTTTTGCGAAAATCTGTACAATAGTCCTGAACAGGTCGGTGTCGCTGATGGAACGAAACTAATTTGGACTCAGCAAACACAGTCCTGGCAGGTTCATCATAAAGTGAAGCAAGAGCAGAAGAAACATTGTCCACAGAAGACAGCTCAGGAGATTTAGTGGTAAGAGAGAAGACACATTCCTGGAGATCCTCTTGCAGGAGAGAAATAATAATCCCTGGCATTACCTGCTCTCTGTTGCTTTGACCCCGAGGAGTGATGTCTGAGATGAAAGTATCATTTTTAACTTTCCCTGAAAGACTAAAACTGTTTCCTATCATCCGTAAAGCGATTTTGACTTAGGGTTCTAGAAGCTGTGAGGGAACAGTCCCTAGGGGTGGAGACTGAGTATTCTTCTGGTGTTGGACCCTTTCCGTAAGGTCCTGGACCAACTGGGTGAGATTGTGCATTTGGTACACAAAGACCTGCATAGGATTCGATTTTTGGCTGCTCTGTGATTCTGGCATGAAAGGGTAGGGAACATTGCAGCCCTTTGCTCACCTGCACCATTGTCCCTATCTGCTTGCTTGATCCGTCCTAAGTGATGTCCCACAACTGGACAACGGTCCATGGCTTAACTAAAGGCAGGTGTCTAAACCTAGTTGGGTAAAAGAATAGTTAGACAGAAAGAGGTCAGAACCAGACAGGCAAAACCAGCATTGGACCCAAATCCAAAAACTAAGTCAAATACACAGCAGTGTGAATCTGGGAGATTACGTCAGGGATGAAGTCAACAGGCAAAGTCATAAACTAGCACAGTGGAATGCCAGAGTTCAAAATCAAGCAAGGTGAAATAACAAGCAGAGTCACATATCAGGAGGTCACATCAGAGCCAAAATCAGAAATCAGAGAAAATGTCAGAGACACAGGTAACAGGTCAGGGATGAAGAGTAACAAAGACACAGGGAGCTAGTGAGGCCGGAGTACCAACACAGGCAACTGTTGCCATTGGCTGCCTGTTAAATAGCCCGCCTCTGGAAGGACGTGATGCTGGTGCCAAACTTGATTTGTTCAATGTCCCTGATCCCTGATAGGTTGACCAGCCCCACTGTCAGCGGAGAAGCAGAGCAATGGCGTCTCCGTACTGCGGCCGGTCTCTCTGCGCCCGTGGCGGGGGAAAGGTCAGATGGGTAAGTACGTTACATTCTATTAATGATTCAAGTGTTCAGGATGAATTATCTGTACCTGTCTGGTGGGCAGTTGCAGAGAGAGCAGAGCCTCTAGGTGTAAAGGCAACGCCCCCGTTGCTCTTAGTGGCTCATTTGCATATATTAAAACCTAATTTTTCTCAGCAGTGTGGGCACATATGGACATGGGACCAACACAGATGCCAGTTCTCAGTAACCACTTACTTTTAGTGAGGGCAGCATAAAGTTGACAGGTTCCCTTTAAGACAATTGATAACATTGTATCTGATCTCAATTGCAAATTGAAACTATAAAATTCTAATACCAGTGATTCCGATCTTCCGGCCATTAGGGGACCTTGCACTGTTCGGAGTTTCCCACACCTCCATGTGGGATCTCCGGGAGATTTATATCAGGTAGAATAATTCTTAGGCAAAGCAGAAGAGAAATTTAATCCACAGTGAAATGAAGACAGATTATTGATGGTGCGACGGCAAAATGAGTTTTTTGTTCCGATGTATTGTTATAAATCATCTTATTACTGTACCCCCCTCCTGTACTCTGCTGTTGCCCAGGGGACCCCGGCCTCCTCCAGCAGGGAAATCTAATATATTATACATAACATCATTAAGGTATTTACCTAGCACCCGCCGCCTGCCTGATGGATATTTTCTTAGAGTAGATGGAACGCCGGGGAATATCTTTCTCTTTCCCTTGCTGGAGTCATTGTATTCCTGGAAATCAATACTCGATGGAACCCTGTTAGCAGCTCATTACAGAAGTCACCGAAAAGTTATCAGATATCCACTTATAGAGCCCCCGCCGGAATCCTCGCCGCAACTAACAAGTATCCGGATACTCCATGCTAAGGAATTACAGGAGAAATGTTTGCCGAACAATCCAGGAAACATAAGTCCTTAAAGGGACTGTCCACAATTTGAAACATACTGCATCTTTTTTCCAAAAACAGCACTACACCTGTCGGTGTCTGGTAATGCAGCCTGAAACGAATGAGGTGAGCTTCAATACCGCACAGAATCTATAGACATGTGTGGCGCTGTTTGTGGAAAAGCAGCCATGTATTCAAATCCTAGACATGCAAGTGACGACCAATATGGCTGCTCTTACAGCTTGTCACCCAGCTTTCCTGGACTGCGATGAAGTAGTGAAGCAACAATGAAAGATACCATCGCATTACAAGTGATATTTTCACTGCTCATTTTAGGGTGTGCAACTGTGCAACCCCGAGTCCAAGAAATTCAGTTCCACAAATGTATAAAGCGGTATTATTTTGTGGACTGTATATGCCAGTATTAGTAAACTAGTAGAGAAGAGTATTATTTAGGCATGGCATGGCAGGATTAATTGAGTACTGTATTGAGGTATTACTTAGGCATTGATCTGTGTTATTTTTGAGGACTGAAGGCAGCAAAAGTGTAGGAAATATATGCATTGTATGGCAGTGTAATGTGGTGTGAGGAATCTGATTTATGATTCCCTGCCAACCCCCTTTGTGTCACATATGACCAACCTGAGTACAATCAAAACAGGATAGGAGACCCAGCAAGGGGTCTCTGTTCCCAGAGTTGTGTAGTGTGGAACCTCACACCTTCCTAGCCTAAGTGGAGCTTGACAACATTTCAGAACAACGCCTACTAACCACTCAGCCAATTCAAAGGGATCTCTGCAGCCGGGCCGGCGGCGCAATTACATAAGGATTTATGAAATTACACCGTGACTGAGCCAATGGCCGAGGACAGTTCTACAACCCCGAAGACGAGCGGGACGTGGCACTGGAAATTCTACATGTCTAGGATCCACGGTCGGGGAGATATGTGTAACTCCTAGAAGAAACTCAGTAGCTTAGCTGCGTTTGGTCTCATAACCACTGGCGCAGGTGCCGTCATGATCAGACCTACCCGTGGGATGTTATGGACCATAACAGGTTTTGGAGATTTTCCTGGCCCAGCTGGAGGGAGAGGGGAGTGTGACACCCCCGGAAGCAGATGGGGTGGGGATGACATAGGTATAATAATGCTGGCCTAAGCAGAGGTCAGCGTCTTGTTCTAAGGAAAGGTCACCGCCTGTACTGTGTTGGAATAGGGCCAAGGAACTCCTGACATCACCGCCTTTCACGTGACTACAGCAAAGCATAACATCTAATGGTAACTGACTCTACAATCTGTTTATCCTGTTTGTATCCCCTACTATCATTGTAACTGTAATCGGACCATTGTACATATCATTCCTTGTGTGTACATTTTTTTTTTGTTTAGTGAGCCCTTAAGGCGATAAAATATACAATTTAATCTTGAGTTGTTCTGTTATCTCGATCCACGAATCCCACGTCTGTGTTCTTGGTAATATTGTTATATGCTATCCGGGTTGGCTTCTGACCAGATATAATCTGTTAACGGACTGGAATAATATCAAACAAAAGCTGGAGGCGTCTGTGAAAAAACCGTGCCATATATAACCTTACACACCCCGAGGGGGTGTGGAAAGTCACGTGTTTATAGCTTAGGACTGAACCCGTACCACGTGATCCCAACCTAAGACGTGCAGGGCGTGGTTCATCACATATTGGTGGCAGCAAGGTGGGTTCGAGATAATAGTGTGTGGGGGTGTGAGACACATACTCCCAAACACTAAAGACTGCCAGCAGCAGCTTTTGGCCACTGGGGTCTTAAGTTCAGCTCAGCACTAAACAGTTTGAGTGCAAGTACAATAAGGTGTTTGTGTGTGCATCGGGTTGCAGTCTGTGTCAGTGATCCTCAGTGCATTGATGGCCAGTAGCACAAGAAGCAAGGCTAAGAAGATGGCTGAAGCTATGACTGAAGGCAAGGGGGAACACAGCCAAAGCTCCCGCGGGGGCCAATCTCCATGTGCACATCCCCCCAGCCAGGCAGGCTCAGCTACTCTCCTACAAACTGCCCTGGACCGTCTTCATGCTGGAGACCAGGCGACCTATGAGATCCTGATGGCAGCTGCAGATCGTCGCCAACAAGCAGAGCTGCAGAGTGTCGCGAGCAAGCAGAGCACCAGCTGCGAGTGCTGCAACTCCAGCTCCAACTGCAGCAGCCCTCCCCAGCCAGATGTGAGTCTCCAGAGATCTGGATTCCCAAGCTAAGGGCAGAGGACTTCCCCCTGCTGGACAAAGATGGGGACTTGGACACCTTCTCGTTGGCATTTGAAACTGCCGGCCATCAGTACCAACTACTAGAGGATCAGTGGGTACGATTCCTATCGCCACCTCTCAGGGGAAAAGCCCTGGAAATCTTTGGGTATCTGCCCAGTGAGACCATCCTGAGCTATGAGGATATCAAGCAGGTTCTGGTCTGGCAGTACAATTTGACCCCTGAGACATACAGGAAGAAGCTCCACAGTTTGCAGTGTGGCCCTACCCAAAGCTGGGCCGATCACATGCAGGCCTTGCTGAGGGCAGTCAACCAATGGACCATGGGATTGGAGCTCACCACCATCCAGCAGCTGAAGGAGCTCATCAACATGGAACAGTTCTTGTAGAATTGCCCAGAGGACCTCCAGCAGTATCTCCGTGACCGGAAGCCAAATGGGGCCTCGCAACAGCAGCCCTGGCTGATGAATACACCAACAACAGGACTTCAGAGGCCCAGAAACCTGTTGGCTGGAGCGGGGGTAAGACGCTCGCAGTACCTGTTGCCCCTGCCCCTAGGCCCAAGTGGGCACCGGCCCCTGCTTCACAGTCCACGTCGGTAGGGGAACCCCGACTTTGCCACCTGTGTAAGCAGCCAGGACATTACAAGGCAATGTGTCCCCAGCGCCCGAGGGACCCATCCCAGTCGTCAACCCAGAAACTGTCAACTGTGCTGTGTATGAGTGGAAGTGGTGGGAGGTCCCTTGACAATTTTCAAGCCGTAACCGTGGGCCAGGCCGTAGCCATGGGACTTAGAGACACCGGCGTGGAGATGACTCTGGTACAGCCTGAACTGGTGGCACCACAAGATTTAGTGCCAGGGAGATCCCTTACTGTCTCCGGGATAGGAGGAGTAGAACCGGCACTGCCCATCACCAAGATCTATTTGGACTGGGGCACCGGTCAAGGAGTAAGGGAGGTGGGGGTATCCTCAAATATCCCTGCCAGTGTTTTGCTGGGGATGGACTTGGGGCGGCTTGTGTCTAAGTACGATTGTCTGATTCCGCAGAATGTGATGCAATGTCCACCCCTGTTGGTATTGATAATGTACCTAACATGCCTGCTGATGGTAGTGTGGGGGTGGGGGATGTAATGTGTGCCTCTTCCCTCAGTGGGGAGGGGGTCATTCACGTCAGCTGTGCTGAGGCCCCAGGGTGTGTCCTCAGTAGTGGCTACTGAAGGGACAATCAGGGGGCAGACAGCTGTGGGGGGGGATGCAGATGAGGTCAGGGCTGTTCCTAGGAGAGGTAGGGCTCCCAGGTAAGGCTCCAGTACAGGGTTCCTCCACAACCGGGATGTCAGAGGTTAGTCCGTCAGAAGCCGAGGGGAAGCAGGCGCTACCGGTGGTGGCAGCGGCCATAGCTGCTGTCACGTGCGGTGGGAAGGCCGGGGCCCCTCAGGGGTCTGATGGCTTCCCCCCTTCCGATCAAGTGGCTTCCAAGTAAGACGGGGTCCAGGAGACAGGTCCCGAGGATCTGACAGAGGACGTGGCAGTCTCGTCAATTCTGGCCACGTCCAGTCAGGGGTTTCAGGCAGCATTAGCGGCTGATGCCAGCCTGAATGCTCTCAAGGAGCAGGCGGCACAGCCTCCCTTGGACTCAGACCTCAAGTGAGTGGTCTGGGACCAATGACGACTGTACCGAGTCATGGTCCAGCAGGGTTCACCAGAGGTGTGGCCCAGGGACTGACAGTTAGTGGTACCTTATCCGTTCAGAGCGGAGTTATTGTGGATCGCACATGAGATTTCAATGGTCGGACACCTAGGGGTCACTAAAACAAAGGCCAGATTAGCCCAGCATTTCTACTGGCCAAAGATGAGGGCCGATGTGGCTAGTTACTGCCGTTCATGCAACACCTGCCAGAGGTTGGGGAAGGCGGAGCCTCGCCCCAAAGCCCCTCTGCTAACGCTGCCCATCATTGATGAGCTTTTCAGGAGAGTGGCTGTGGATATGATTGGACCGCTGTCCATTCCCAGCAGCTCCGGGAAACGCTTCTTACTAACGGTAGTAGACTACGCCACCCGGTACCTGGAAGTGGTGGCCTTGTCATCTATTAGGGCTGACAAGGTGGTCACCGCCCTACTGGAGATTTTCTCCCAAGTGGGCTTTCCCCAGGAAATGCTCACTGACCGGGGACTCAGTTCATGTCGCAGCTGATGGAGTCCCTCTGTAAGCAGATACAGGTGCAACATCTGGTGACCAGCCCACATCACCCACAGACGAATGGCCTCTATGAATGGTTCAATGGCCCCCAGAAGCAGATGCTTAAGATGTTGGTCGACTCTCAGGGGCGCGACTCGGAGCGGTATCTTCCACACCTGCTGTTTACGTATTGGGAGGTTCCACAGGCATCAGCAGGGTTAACTCCCTTTGAGCTCCTCCAGTGGTACGACCAGAATGCTGGTGAGAGGATCTACCAGGTGGGTCAAAAGGTGTGGGTACTGGTCCCTGTACCACTGGACAAACTTCAGGCAGCCTGGGAGGTCCCCTACCTCGTGCACCAGTGGCTCAATGCCGTAATGTACCTGGTCACCCTGGACCACGCCCAGGGAAGGCGGAAGGCCTTCTACGTGAACATGATGAAGGCACATCATGAGAGGGAAGCATGTGCCCTCCCTGTATGCAACCTCCCTGAGGAGGGGGAGGAGACCCTCCTGGACATGCTCGCCCAGGTTAAGGCGGGTGGGTCCATTGAGGATGTGAAGGTGGGCCAACAGCTCCTGGAGGACCAACAGTCCCAGCCTTGGGCTCCAGAGTTGGCCCTCCATCACATGGACACCAAGGATTACCCCCAATCCGGCGTAGGTAATCCTTGGAGGTGCAACAGCACATGCGCCAGGAAAATGATGAGATGCTGAAGCTGGGGTTCATCCAAGCATCCAACAGTGTTGGGCCTCGCCTGTGGTCCTTGTCCCATAGAAAGACCGGACCACTTGGTTCTGTGTGGACTACAGGGGACTCAATGCTGTCATGATCACCGATGCATACCCAATGCCACGCATCGATGACCTGCTTGATCAGTTGGCCGGGGCCAAGTACCTGAAAATCATGGATCTGAGTCGGGGATATTGGCAGATTCCCCTGACCCGTGAGACGCGGGAACGCTCTGCCTTCATCACCCTATTTGAATTGTACGAGCCCACCGTGATGCCGTTCGGCATGAAGAATGCCCTGCCACTTTTCAGCGGATGGTCAACACGCTGCTTAAGGGAACTGAAGGACGATATTGCCATCTTCAGCCCACATGGGAGGATCACCTAGTGCACCTGACAGAGATGCTCGGGCAGATCCGCCAGGCAGGCTTGACCGTGAAGCCGTAAAAGTGCCAGCTAGGCATCAGCGAGGTCCACTACCTGGGGCACCGGGTAGGCTTTAATGCCGGAGCCCGGGAAAGTGGATGCAATCGCATCCTGGCCCTCCCCCAGGACCAAGAAACAGGTGATGTCCTTCCTAGGCACCGCCGGGTACTATCAGAGGTTTGTTCCTCACTATAGTAGCTTGGCGAAGCCTCTGATGGACCTCACCAAGAAGAAGCTGCCTTCCACAGTCGATTGGACCAATGACTGCGAGACAGCCTTCAGGGCCCTGAAGACCGCCCTTCCTAGCTTCCCTGTACTACAAGCAGCCGACTTCACGCGGCCGTTTATAGTACAGACAGGCGCCAGTGATTTTGGCCTTGGTGCAGTACTCAGCCAGGTCAACACTACGGGCCACAACCATCCCGTTTTCTACCTGAGCCGGAAGCTGCTGCCGAGGGAGGTGGCCTACTCCATGATGGAGAAGGAGTGTCTGGCAATTGTATGGGCCCTAAAACATAAAAAATGCAACAGCACTCTGCGAACACAGAAATAAATTGAGTACATATAATACTGCCATACTCACCATCTACACGATACTAGCGCTACATTGTAAATGTGAGATTCTTGGCAAATAATTTTGTACAAAAATTATCTGTGCCCGTCTGCCAAAAATTATCTGTGCCCGTCTGCCATACATTATCTGTGCCCGTCTGCCAAAAATTATCTGTGCCCGTCTGGGCCCTGCAGCGTCTGCAGCCCTACGTGTACGGGCATGACTTCATTGTGGAGACGGACCACAACCCTCTCAGCTAGTTGCACATCGTATCTGGCATGAATAGAAGATTGCTATGCTGGAGACTGGTGCTCCAACATAACCAGTTTTCCATTCACCACAAGAAGGGTCGGGAACACGGTAACGCTGACATGTTATCACGGCAAGGGAACGTTGCGGACGGGTGCGCGGGAAACACCGGAAAGAACTCTGGGAATTCTGAAGCGGTGCCGGCGCCGCAATTTCATAAGGATTTATGAAATTATGCCGCGACTGAGCCAATGGTCCGATTACAGTTACAAGGATAGTAGGGAATACAAGCAGGATAAAGAGATTGTAAAGTCACGTGACTTGCTCATGTGAAAGGCGGTGATGTCAGCGGGTTCCTTGGGCCTATTCCAACACAGTACAGGCGGTGACCTTTCCTTAGAACAAGACGCTGGCCTCTGCTAAGGCCAGCATTATTATACCTATGTCGTCCCTGCCCCATCTGCTCCAGGGGGTGTCACACTCCCCCCTCTTCCAGCTGGGCCAGGAAAATCTCCAAAACCTGTTATGGTCCATAACATCCCACTGGTAGGTCTGATCATGACGGCACCTGCGCCAGTGGGTCCCCCTCATGCCAGGGCATGTTATGAGACCAAACGCAGCTAAGCTACTGAGTTTCTTCTAGAAGTTACACATATCTCCTCAACCGTGGATCCTAAACATGTAGAATTTCCAGTGCCACGTCCCGCTCGTCTTCGGGGTTGTAGAACTGTCCTCTGCCATTGGCTCAGTTGCGGCCTAATTTCATAAATCCTTATGAAATTGCGGCGCCGGCCCAGCTGCAGAAATCCGTTTGAATTTGCTGAGTGGTTACAGATTCACAGCAGACGTTCTTCTGGAAAGTTATCAGGCTCCACTCAGGACTGGAAGGTGTGAGGTTTCTCATTACACAACTTTGGGAAATGAGACCCCTTGCTGGGTCTCCTATGCTGTTTTGATTGTACTCAGGTTGGCCATATGTGACACAAAGGGGGTTGGCAGGGAATCATAAATCAGATTCCTCACGTGTGGGAAGTGCGTATTGGTATTATTTGGACACTTTCATTGTAGGATTGTATGGCAGTGTTATCGACGCTGTGTATAGAGGTATTATTTAGATGCTATGCTGTGAATGGCAGTGTCAATATGGGGAACTATAGCTAAATAATGTGGATACTGTATAGAGGTTTTATTTAACAAATATATGGCATCATTATATAACCACAGAGGTGTTATTTTAAAATGGCATTTTGGTATTATTTATGTACTACAGTATATAGGGTATTATTTGGATGCTGAATAGCAGTATTATATGGGAAAAATACAGTGCTATTACTTGGATGCTGTATGGAGCTACTATTTAGGCGATGTATTGTGATATTACTTAAAGACTAAATGGCAGCATTCTATGGCAAATATAGGACAGCACTATGTTGGCTTTGTATGGCGGCACTTTAGATAAAAACAAATACAAATCTGGGTTTTTATGTGAAAAAGGGTAAGATGGTTGGGATCTCCCACATTTCTTGTTACCCAAAGCCACGTTTTCCATACAGTCAGCTGTGGATATTTGCTGCTCAGAGAGAGAAGCAGCAGAAAAACAAGAGAAACATCTGTGTGTCATCCGTGGATCTTTGTGTTATCAATTTTCATAACAAAAATAATAAACCTCTAAGAAAATTTTAATTAGATTACTATGCGGCAGTGAGAGAAGACTGATGCCTGGTTGTAAATAAGTAAATTATCTCATAGTTCTTAATTTTATCTTACCATTTAATTAAAATTCAAAGATTTGTATTATATTACGACCAAAAATGATAATCAGAATGTTCTAAGGTTCCATAGACCTGGTATAACCTGGGCATCTCCTGTATATAATCATATATGTACAGCTGGTATAAGTTATACATCTTCTGTATATAGTGATATGGAGCATGCTGGTATAACCTGGGTATCTCCTGTATATAATTATATATGTACAGCTGGTATAAGTTATACATCTTCTGTATATAGTGATATGGAGCATGCTGGTATAACCTGGGTATCTCCTGTATATAATTATATATGTACGGCTGGTATAAGTTATACATCTTCTTGTTTATAGTGATATGGAGCATGCTGGTATAACCTGGGTATCTCCTGTATATAATTATATATGTACAGCTGGTATAAGTTATACATCTTCTGTATATAGTGATATGGAGCATGCTGGTATAACCTGGGTATCTCCTGTATATAATTATATATGTACAGCTGGTATAAGTTATACATCTTCTGTATATACTGATATGGAGCATGCTGGTATAACCTGGGTATCTCCTGTATATAATTATATATGTACAGCTGGTATAAGTTATACATCTTCTGTATATAGTGATATGGAGCATGCTGGTATAACCTGGGTATCTCCTGTATATAATTATATATGTACAGCTGTATAAGTTATACATCTTCTTGTATATAGTGATATGGAGCATGTTGGTATAACCTGGGTATCTCCTGTATATAATTATATATGTACAGCTGGTATAAGTTATACATCTTCTTGTATATAGTGATATGGAGCATGCTGGTATAACCTGGGTATCTCCTGTATATAATTATATATGTACAGCTGGTATAAGTTATACATCTTCCTGTATATAGTGATATGGACCATGCTGGTATAACCTGGGTATCTCCTGTATATAATTATATATGTACAGCTGGTATAAGTTATACATCTTCTGTATATAGTGATATGGAGCATGCTGGTATAACCTGGGTATCTCCTGTATATAATTATATATGTACAGCTGGTATAAGTTATACATCTTCTGTATATAGTGATATGGAGCATGCTGGTATAACCTGGGTATCTCCTGTATATAATTATATATGTACAGCTGGTATAAGTTATACATCTTCTTGTATATAGTGATATGGAGCATGCTGGTATAACCTGGGTATCTCCTGTATATAATTATATATGTACAGCTGGTATAAGTTATACATCTTCTTGTATACAGTGATATGGAGCATGTTGGTATAACCTGGGCATCTCCTGTATATAATTATATATGTACAGCTGGTATAAGTTATACATCTTCTGTATATAGTGATATGGACCATGTGGTATAACCTGGGTATCTCCTGTATATAATTATATATGTACAGCTGGTATAAGTTATACATCTTCTTGTATACAGTGATATGGAGCATGCTGGTATAACCTGGGTATCTCCTGTATGTAATTATATATGTACAGCTGGTATAAGTTATATATCTTCTGTATATAGTGATATGGAGCATGCTGGTATAACCTGGGTATCTCCTGTATATAATGATATATGTACAGCTGGTATAAGTTATACATCTTCTGTATATAGTGATATGGAGCATGCTGGTATAACCTGGGTATCTCCTGTATATAATTATGTATGTACAGCTGGTATAAGTTATACATCTTCTTGTATATAGTGATATGGAGCATGCTGGTATAACCTGGGTATCTCTTATATATAATTATATATGTACAGCTGGTATAAGTTATACATCTTCTGTATATAGTGATATGGACCATGCTGGTATAACCTGGGTATCTCTTATATATAATTATATATGTACAGCTGGTATAAGTTATACATATTCTGTATACAGTGATATGGAGCATGCTGGTATAACCTGGGTATCTCCTGTATATAATTATATATGTACAGCTGGTATAAGTTATACATCTTCTTGTATATAGTGATATGGAGCATGCTGGTATAACCTGGGTATCTCCTGTATATAATTATATATGTACAGCTGGTATAAGTTATATATCTTCTTGTATATAATGATATGGAGCATGCTGGTATAACCTGGGTATCTCCTGTATATAATTATATATGTACAGCTGGTATAAGTTATACATCTTCTGTATATAGTGATATGGAGCATGCTGGTATAACCTGGGTATCTCCTGTATATAATTATATATGTACAGCTGGTATAAGTTATACATCTTCTTGTATATAGTGATATGGAGCATGCTGGTATAACCTGGGTATCTCCTGTATATAATTATATATGTACAGCTGGTATAAGTTATACATCTTCTGTATATAGTGATATGGAGCATGCTGGTATAACCTGGGTATCTCCTGTATATAATTATATATGTACAGCTGGTATAAGTTATACATCTTCTTGTATATAGTGATATGGAGCATGCTGGTATAACCTGGGTATCTCCTGTATATAATTATATATGTACAGCTGGTATAAGTTATACATCTTCTGTATATAGTGATATGGAGCATGCTGGTATAACCTGGGTATCTCCTGTATATAATTATATATGTACAGCTGGTATAAGTTATACATCTTCTTGTATATAGTGATATGGAGCATGCTGGTATAACCCAGGCATTTTTATCAAATAGCAGCCATTTTAACAGCTATGAGTATGCAGACCTGTCACCACAAGGTTATATTTCTTATCGAGGCATTTAATGTCAATATTATTAGGCCAATTTCAAGGAGCATTGAGAGTTTGGTCGTCCATGGAGTTGTTGCTATGAACGTCCTGTGTAGAATGCGCCCGTCTTTTCTACCACCATGAATTGCTCAGAAATGAAATGGAAGGTGTTGCTGAAAACATCATCAAAATGGTAATTTTCCATGATTACTTAAAATTGAGGCCATCTGTTCTTGCCGGCAGATAAATAAGTGTGATGTGTTTTACATTTCTATAAAGGAATATTGTGCGACTCGTCTTCATCTTCATCTCATACATCGTCCTATAGGGACTTAAAGGGACACTAAACCTGTGATATCAGGTGCCTTATAATAAAGGAAGAAAACACTCACAATTTGCATGTAAATGATTCAAAGTTTACTTTTCTAGTTCTGGTGAGATTGGCATTTTGAAAATTATGTCTCCTCTAGGCAATCGACATCAGAAAAAAATAAAACAAGAAAAAGATTTTTTTTTCTATTTTTTTAATAGTGCAGTCCAAGTTCTTGTGCTACTGTAACACCCCAGAGTGGTGTTACCACTTACTTACCATTCTATTCTCCCCCCCCCTTTGGGCTGAAGTGGGTCTGTCCTGCTTACTAGAAGGGTAGGGCAGAAGTTTCCAGTTAGTTGTAGTCTTTCCTAGACAGGGGAAGGGAGTTCAGGAACATGTCACTGCCTGACGTGCCCACGCCAGCCAGAGCACCCTAAGCTCTTCTGGCCATGTAGGCAGAAGCCTGGAAGCCTCAGGAGCCAGGAGAACAGTTCCACAGCCGAAACTAAATCAGACTAAAGAGTGGAGTGCACCATAAAGAATGGAATCAAAGTTACTAAGTTAGCTTGTCAGAACAGCAGAGAAAAAGAGATAAAGCAGAGCTGAGTTTGCCTGCCAGTTCATGCTAAAGCCTGCTGGAACCAAGACAAAGCCTGAAAATTGTTTGAAGAAACGTTTATTTAAGTAAAGCTGCCATTGAACTACATACACGGTCTGGACTGCAAAGAAATTCAGAAGTTTCCGTTGGGACATAATTGCACAGCTTTCACCAGGTATACAATAAATAGGCCCTTGGATGAAACCGTAGCTGGAGGCACCTTTCCTAACGCACCCTTGTCCCCTGTAGAGAATGTTTAAACCTCTTTCTAGTAGTTTATAGTTATCAGGTCAACCTTAAGTGATAGGGATTGCAGTAGGATTTCCGTCACCAACCTAATATTCTTGGCACCATAATATTCCCCAGCATATGGTTGGCCACCCGGGCTTACTAAAGGTACCGTTCCCTGGGACAAGTGCCGGAGCCATAGGTTCCAGTCCACCAGTGCTGTTCTATGTCTATCTGCCTGTGTACTGACTTGACCTATCACTGCTTTACCTCACATCTGCTAATCTATAATATGAGCAGCCCTCCCTGTCCTCAGACTGTTTAGCGGATTGCTCTTACTCTGCTTGACCAGATCTCGGCCTCTCCCTGACCACGGTTTTGCCTGATCACTCAGTGATCCACATCCAGTGTCTCTTGACCCTCATCAGACACTTGAACAGAGACTAGCCTGCAGCAAAGTACATATTCCTTTATGGAGATTAAAGGAGAAATACCAGGGGTTCACTTAGAGGCACAGTAGATCCATATCCACCTCATAACATGTTTGGGTTTGCGTTTGAGCTTTTCTTCTACTGCTTAAGACCTTCATCAGGTTCTAGAAGACCATCGGCTTCCATTGTTATTGATGGACGGCCATCAATTTCCATAGTCATTGTGTAATTCTTCATCATTCTCAGTCTTTATATTGAGGTTCCCCGAGGTGATCACAGTTGATGATGGGGCTCCAACCTCTTAAGTTTACTGCCATGAATCTAGAATTTCTTGTCTATGAAATCTGATTATAAAACCCAGGAGACAAAAATAAAGTAATAAATAAAAATCACAGCAACTTTTAAGATACAGTTAAGACTTTAAAGGGATTGTCCAGGATTTTGATATTAACAGCCTATCCTCAGGATACGTCATCAGTACCAGATCTTTAAGGGTTTTACTCCCGGCAACCTGAAAATCAGCTTTTTGAACAGACTGCAGTGCTGCCGGAGAGCTTAGGCCTTTTCTTAGGTCAGTAACATCACATTCAGCGGTCACATGGCATAGGGCAGATCAGTCACGTTTAATGGTAAGCTGTGAGGAGGTTGTGGCGTTCGCAAGAGCTCCGGTGAGAGCTGAAGCTTCCTCAAATATCTGATCAGCAGAGGATAAACTGTAAATATGAAAATTCCCAAGAATCCCTTTAAGACTTTGTGATGAAACTTTATGAGGAGACACAGAAGAATGTGGCAAATCCTGTCAGTTTCCATCTGTCATGAGGTTTCCTCGTGTTTGATTGTCCAACAGATGGGGTTTAATGGGGTTTGGACTGTGATTTGCGTTCTGGGTCTTGTATGGACTGGCAGCTTCTAGGGTTTCTGGTGGTAGCACACAGGAGATGTTACTTAGCACTAAGTGCCATTACTGAAGTACTTTACAACCATAAAGTACTGTATAGAATGTGGCAGAGCTTTTATTCAGCCACGGGTATGTGTAGAGACATGAGGTCAACATGATCAGCTCTTCTTGTGCTCTGGGGCAAACAGGAATTTTTAGGAGTGACAATGGTTCCTAGTGCACTGGTGCTAGGAACTGCCCTCACAAAATGCCTACCCCCACTCCAACTACATTGCCTTTGAAAACTTTTTGCATATAGTATATTCTATGACATTTTTGGGTAGAGATCACCACTGCCCTGTCATTCTGAGAATCAGTCACCGGGTCAGAAGACCATGATCCATCACTGATAGTCTATTCTAAGGAGCTTCAGTGGTGGGTGGTGGTAAACCTGTATGAGAAAGGATCAAAACATCACAGTCTATTTCAGAGGGGTTGAAGAAGAAATGAGAACTAAGGGGCGCTTAGTGACTTCTCCATGCTCACACCAGGTCTAAAAAAGTGGGCATGGCGTGGGGAAAGGGCTGGGCCGGAAGGTCTAAATGTAAGCCAGCTCCGGCGCCTCTTCTTAACTCCGGCGGATCCACCGCTTAGGTATAAGGTTTATTAAGACCAGCATCTAAAAAACACCGGTCTTAATAAATGTAACCCTAAAATATTGCTTTGGGACGATGGAAGTTTCTTCTTTTGGGTTTCAGGGATTGTACTTTCTTATTTGCATGTACCAAGGTAACCACAGATTGCCAAGATTTCAGAACTAAGATATCCTGGAAAGATGACTCTAAAAGTTTTTAATCTAATGTTACATAGTTACATAGTTAATACGGTTGAAAAAAGACACATGTCCATCAAGTTCAACCAAGGGAGGGGGTAGGAGTGATGAAGGGGAGGGGGACGGGTAACCTTTCTTAATATGTGGTGACCTTCTTTTTCTGTTTTGAAGCCCTCAGCTGTCTTTGCTGTGACCAGCTCCTGCAGTAGACTGTTCCACAGATTCACAGTTCTTATAGTAAAGAAGGCTTGTCGCCCCTGGAGTCTGAACCTTTGCTTCTCCAGGCGGAGGCAGTGCCCCCTTGTCTTTTGAGGGGATTTTACCTGGAACAGTTTTTCACCATATTTTTTGTATGGGCCATTTACATACTTATACAGGTTGATCATGTCCCCCCTTATACGTCTCTTCTCAAGACTAAACAAGTTTAACTCCTTCAATCTTTCTTCATAGCTAAGATGCTCTATGCCCCTTATCAGTTTAGTTGCCCGTCTCTGCACCCTTTCCAGCTCCAGGACATCCTTCCTATAAACCGGAGCCCAGAACTGAACAGCATATTCCAGATGAGGCCGTACTAATGCTTTATACAGTGGTAATATGACATCCCTGTCCCGCCAGTCCAGGCCTCTTTTATACATGACAATATTCTGCTGGCCTTAGAAGCAGCCGATTGACATTGCATGCTATTCTGCAGTCTATGGTCTACAAGGACACCCAGATCCTTCTCTACAAGTGACTCTCCCAGTGTTACTCCCCCTAGGACATAGGAGGCATGCAAGTTGTTAGTACCCAGATGCATAACTTTACATTTATCCACATTGAACCTCATCTGCCAAGAGGATGCCCAAACACTCAGTGTGTCCAAGTCAGCTTGTAACTTCTGCACATCTTCCATAGACTGGACTCTACTACAAAGCTTAGTGTCATCTGCAAACATTGAAACAGTGCTGTTAATTCCTCCCTCTATATCATTAATAAATAAATTACATAAAAGTGGACCCAGCGCTGAACCTTGGGGTCACCACTTATAACTGGGGACCATTCAGAGTAGGAATCATTCACCACCACTCGCTGAGTACGCTCCTTCAGCCAGTTCTCAATCCAGTTACAGAGTAGATTTTCTAATCCAACGGACCTTAATCTACCCGTCAGACGTCTATGAGGGACCGTGTCCAAATACACAATATCCACAGCCGCCCCTCTATCCAGACTTCTACTCACTTCTTCATAAAAACCAATCAGGTTAGTCTGACAGCTTCTGTCCTTAGTAAAACCATGCTGGTTATCACTTATAATACTATTATCCAAAACATATTCCTGTATATAGTCCCTTATTAGACCCTCAAAAAGTTTCCCCACAATGGACGTTAAGCTCACCGGTCTGTAATTCCCCGGGGATGACCTAGAGCCCTTCTTGAAGATGGGCACCACATTTGCTTTACGCCAGTCCCTCGGCACTATGCCAGTCACCAGAGAATCTTTGAATATTATATACAAGGGCAAAGAAATTACTGAACTAAGTTCCTTAAGAACTCTTGGGTGTAACCCATCCGGTCCTGGAGCCTTATTCACGTTTACTTTGCTTAACTTAGCTTTGACCATATCTATATTGAACCAGTTAAGTATATTACATGAAGTATCACCAGCACTTACTCTACCGGCAGCAGCTCCCACCTCTTCATGTGTATATACAGAACTAAAGAACTCATTCAGTAGCTCCGCCTTTTCCTGATCCCCAGTAATCAATTCCCCATCACTATTATTAAGGGGTCCTACATGCTCTGACCTAGGTTTTTTTGCATTTATATATTTGAAGAATTTTTTGGGATTGGTTTTGCTATCCCTGGCCACCAGCCTTTCATTTTGAACTTTTGCTGCTTTTATAGACCTTTTACAATCTTTATTAACCCTTTTGTAGTTATTAAAGGCCATGGCAGACCCCTCTGATTTGTATATTTTAAATGCCCTTTGTTTTTCATGTATTGCCCTTTTAACATCCGCATTAAGCCACGCAGGGTTTAATTTTAAGCGTTTGTATTTGTTCCCCCTACTGCTTGACAACAGCTGCTCCCAGTCTATGTCCTGGAGTGTGGCCCGTAACCCTGGGAAATTGGCCTTTTTAACCCTTAGACTCCCAGCGCCGTACATGCAAGTGCGGCAGGCGTCATGGCCGGCAAGTCTCTGCTGTTTCTAACAGCAGAGACTTGCCGCTACTTACCCTAATGTGTATGGTGGTGTGCCAGCTCTCCACCAATTGGAGATGTTGTAGTAAAGAAGGAGCAGGCAGTGGAGTTCAACACTCCCAATCTATTTGTTTATGTTAATTGTGATATACCATCACCAGATCTTTCTAGTGGGAAACAGTGAAGTCTGGAGGGAGATAAGAGTTTTGAAGGATAAACATATTGCCTGCTCGCACGTGCAGTGGGCGCAATGACCGGCAGGTCTCTGCTGTTTCAAACAGCAGAGACCCGCAGCTAATGAATGCGACAGGCAATAATGCCGATCGCAGTCATTAAAACCTTTAGATGATCGTGTGATCAGGGCATCTAAAAGCTCAAAAACCTGAAGGTGCGCACTTCCGGCCTTCTTAATGGCATCCTCTGCTGCAAAAGAGGATGGCAGTAATTGAATTCAATATGCAGGGTCTCTCTGAAAGGACCCAGGGTATTGGAGCCAACAGGTCAACATAAGAAATGAGCAATGGTGCTCTCATCATGGATCTATAAGAAAAGTGGGAAACAGTGAAGTCTGGAGGGAGATAAGAGTTTTGAAGGACAGAGGAGTCTGAAGAGGACCTGGAGGATTGCAGGAGGATGGAGGTGTCTGCAATAGAAAAGAGGAGCCAGAGGAGTATGGAGGGGGCAGAGACGTCCAGAAGTAGCCTCCACCCATCTCCCTGTTGCGGGCACATGTATGCTCACCTGACCATGCACGTACAGAGAGGAATAGCTTTCAGTAAAACACAGCTACGTAAAGTGTATGACAAACTTTAGCTAGCTGTGTATGGTATCCACAATTTCACCCAGGCAGCCCCACTAATATTAGCATCTTCACGCTCCAATGCTCTCCTTTGCTCTGCGCTGAATCACGCAGGGCAAAGGCATTTTATGGAGTTCCAGTGACGTACTGGGCTCTCCATAGGGACTGCCAGGCAGAGGCTTCCACCCAGTAGTGTGTTTGGTGACGTCACTGGCACTGACATGCTAGGGCAGCGATAAAGCCGGCCCATCAGAGCCGTGACGTCACCAAATACACTGCTGGGTGGAAGCCTCTGCCTGGCAGTCCCTATGGACAGCCCGGTACGTCACCGGAACTCCATAAAATGCCTTTGCCCTGCGTGATCCAACACAGGGCAAAGGAGAGCATCGGAGCTTGAAATGCTCCGATGCTCATATCACAGGGGCCGGACGGGTGAAAATGTGGTATGTCTGGGTTCAGCTCTAAATCCGGACAACCCCGTTAACTTTTGTCATATTTGGTGGAACCCATTTGAAGGTACTATGGATACCCAAGGGATATTTTGTGTTGCCTTTTTTGCAAGTTTTGCCTTGCTTTAATTTGCACCCAAAAAAGTTGCACATAGTTGATAAATTTGGCATATAATTAAAAGAGTTTTAAGTAAAATATTGATGACCTATCCTCAGAATAAGTCATCAATATCAGATTGTTGGGAGTCCAACTCTGAGCACCCCCTTCGATTAACTGTTTGAAGTGGCCACATCACTGCGATGAAGGCTGCGGACTCTTCCTAGGTCAGTGATGTCATGTGTATCAGTCACATGGCCTATTAGCAGCTCAGTCCAATTGAAGTGAATGGGCCCTCGGCTGCAATACAAAGTGCAGCCACTATACAATGTAGGGCACTGTGCTTGGTATTCTGTGAGGAGGCTGCAGCGCCCTTCCGAACAGCTGATCAGTGGGGGTGTCAGGAGTTGGACTTCAACTGATCAGATATTGTTGACTTATCCTAAACATAGGTCTTGAATATTGTACTCACGGAAATCCCTTTAAATATGCCTGTAGATGTTACTCCAATTTTTCCACCATCTCCCAACTGGAGTGAAATTGCCTCACTTTTTTGCACCTTGAAAACATTGCAATGCTTATATCTGGCTTAAACCTGCTCCACTTGCTAAACACCCAAACCAAATGGGCTGGGTAGAATCCAAAAAAGTTGCAAATTTTTGTCCAAAAAATGTGAATCTGTTTTTTACGCTAGACAAGTGGCTTACAAGGATCCAGAAATCTCCTCTATTGCGTGAGCGGAACAACTTAACCAACTTGTTGTAACAAAAGTTAAAAAACATTTACGATGAAAGTAAGATTTTAAAAAATGGAATCCGACCTAAAAAATAAATAAATAAATAAACAGTTTCATTAAATTGAAAAATTGTCTGCAACCCAAGCAGAATCGCGCACATTTGAATTAATCACAGTTATTCATTTAGAGATGTTTATCTGGAACAAAAGTGTGTGATCCCGAGTGAGGGGAACAATTTACATTTATATGGAGTCCGATGCGAGCGTGGAGCAGGAGACATCATTATGCACATCGTCCTGCAGACTTGTCTTTATTAACATTCGGATCACCTAAAATGCCCTCTCTGAGAGGAGGAACGTGCTTCATCGCCTTCCTGGCTGCAAACATAATGCGAGGCTCAGATTCCAGGTAAAATACATTCCGCTAATTAAATGGCGAGACAACGCCGCCGCCGCCACCGTTCTGATGTTTTGTTAGAGAAAATATATCAATTAATGTTAAAAGAGAACTATCAAGAAAACTCATCTTTCTCTCTTCTATCACTCTCTCCTCAAGGACTTTCAGGCTGATGCTTCCATCTGGATCATCACCAAAGTACATCGGCGCCAAGCCGACCCTGATGACCGGGCTGGCAAAGAACTGAGCGGAGAATGGATTTGGATGCTGGATGTTCCTCGCCGCTGTCATTTTTGTTCCAAGTGTCGACAAAACCCGAGCAGTTGACCTGCAAAGGAGGAATGTGTAGAAGACCAGACGCCCTCCTTGTGTTGGTGAACTTTTATCCTTAGCAGATCTCGGGTCCCTTCCCGTCTCACATTTGGGTGGGTCGGCCGGCAGACAGTGGTTCCCTTCTTCACCAGGATGAGAGTGGAGGTCCAGTGAGAGAACCCATGCCCTGAGGCATCCTAGGATAGACCACCTCGGAGCAGCTCGAGCACCATCGCAATAGCCTGTCCCAATGGTTGGGTTAGCGAAAAAATTAAGAGAGAAAGGATTTGGGTATTTAACAAGGGAAGGGAGGATGGGCAACATTTGCACAACTTCATAGAGCATATTTAATAGAAACCTGGGAATAACTATAACCATAGCAGCCAAAGCTCTTGCTATGGGGCCCTGAGAGTGGGGGAAGGGGGATTCAGGTGCAAGAATGTTGTACCTTTTTGTGGAGAATATGTTTGCTTTTTGCTGTAATGTGGGTTTTCTGATATATGATGCTATTATACATACCTTTAACCCTTTCTTTGGTTAAACATGTTGCCTTCTCGCACATGCAGCGGGCGCAAAGGCCGGCAGGTCTCTGCTGTTTCAAACAGCAGAGACCCGCAGCTAATGAACGCGACCGTCAATAATGCCGATCGCGGTCATTAAAGCCTTTAGATGATCGTGTGATCTTTAACCCTTTCTTTGGTTAAACATGTTGCCTTCTCGCACATGCAGCGGGCGCAAAGGCCGGCAGGTCTCTGCTGTTTCAAACAGCAGAGACCCGCAGCTAATGAACGCGACCGTCAATAATGCCGATCGCGGTCATTAAAGCCTTTAGATGATCGTGTGATCTTTAACCCTTTCTTTGGTTAAACATGTTGCCTTCTCGCACATGCAGCGGGCGCAAAGGCCGGCAGGTCTCTGCTGTTTCAAACAGCAGAGACCCGCAGCTAATGAACGCGACCGGCATTAAATGAATAATGAACGCTATCGGTCATTAAAGCCTTTAGATGATCGTGTGATCACGGCATCTAAAAGTTCAAAAACCTAGAGGCACGCACTTCCGGGCTTCTTACCGGCATCCTCTGCGGCCAATGTAATAGTGCTACTTAAAGTCCCACCAATAGAAATAATTATCTGGCAGAGTGCATAGTGTTTACAGTGCCTCCAATAGTAATAATGCCCCCATTGTGCCAATACTAGTAATCATGTTCCCCATAGTCCCCCAGTAGTAATAACTCCACTTATAATGTGTGCCAATACAAAAAATACCCCCTTATAATGTGTGATAGTAGAACAATGCCCCCTAATTTGTGCCAATATAACAAAATATCCCCTTACAGTGTGCACCAGTCTAAAAAAAATACCCCTTATAATGTGCGCTAGTATAAAAATGTCCCCTTATAATGTGAGTCAGTACAATAAATGTCCCCTTATAATGTGAGCCAGTACAAAAATGTCACCATATAATGTGTGCCAGTACAATAAATGTCCCCTTATAATGTGTGCCAGTACAAAAATGTCCACTTATAATGTGAGCCAGTACAAAAATGTCCCCTTATAATGTGTGCCAGTACAAAAATGTCCCCTTATAATGTGAGCCAGTACAAAAGTGTCCCCTTATAATGTGTGCCAGTACAAAAGTGTCCCCTTATAATGTGTGCCAGTACAAAAGTGTCCCCTTATAATGTGAGCCAGTACAAAAGTGTCCCCTTATAATGTGCCAGTACAAAAGTGTCCCCTTATAATGTGTGCCAGTACAAAAGTGTCCCCTTATAATGTGAGCCAGTACAAAGTGTCCCCTTATAATGTGAGCCAGTACAAAAATGTCACTTATATGTGAGCAGTCAAAGTGTCCCCTTATAATGTGAGCCAGTACAAAATGTCCCCTTATAATGTGAGTCAGTACAATAAATGTCCCCTTATAATGTGTGCCAGTACAAAAATGTCCCCTTATAATGTGAGTCAGTACAATAAATGTCCCCTTATAATGTGAGCCAGTACAAAAGTGTCCCCTTATAATGTGTGCCAGTACAAAAATGTCCCCTTATAATGTGTGCCAGTACAAAAGTGTCCCCTTATAATGTGTGCCAGTACAAAAATGTCCCCTTATAATGTGTGCCAGTACAATAAATGTCCCCTTATAATGTGTGCCAGTACAATAAATGTCCCCTTATAATGTGTGCCAGTACAATAAATGTCCCCTTATAATGTGAGCCAGTACAATAAATGTCCTCTTATAATGTGTGCCAGTACAATAAATGTCACCTTATAATGTGAGCCAGTACAAAAGTGTCCCCTTATAATGTGTGCCAGTACAAAAATGTCACCTTATAATGTGAGCCAGTACAAAAATGTCACCTTATAATGTGTGCCAGTACAAAAATGTCACCTTATAAGTTGTGCCAGTACAAAAATGTCACCTTATAATGTGAGCCAGTACAAAAATGTCCCCTTATAATGTGTGCCAGTACAAAAATGTCCCCTTATAATGTGTGCCAGTACAAAAATGTCACCTTATAATGTGTGCCAGTACAAAAATGTCACCTTATAATGTGAGCCAGTACAAAAATGTCCCCTTATAATGTGTGCCAGTACAAAAATGTCCTCTTATAATGTGAGCCAGTACAAAAATGTCCCCTTATAATGTGAGCCAGTACAAAAATGTCCCCTTATAATGTGTGCCAGTACAAAAATGTCCACTTATAATTAGAGATGAGCGAGTAGTGTTCGATCGAGCTGGTATTCGATCGAATACTACGATATTCGGCGTACTCGATTTTGTTCGAGTATAACGGCGATGGCGCACTTAGAATTCGTTTCCCCTCCCACCTTCCCTGGCGCTCTTTTTCCACCAATCACCATGCAGGGGGGGTATGACAGGCACGCTGAGCACGCTGGCAGCGCGAAAACAGCGTCTACATGCATTGGCTGGAAAAACCATGTGACCTCGAATATTAAAAACTCAGCTCTTCCTGCTCGTACGCATATGCTGCGTGAACTTAGTCAGGGACAGAGGCTGGAGAAGGGAGAGACAGATTTTAGCTGTTGGACAGGCAGGAGCGTGATTAAAAGCCCTTATCAGGGCTACTACAGTGGACTTCAGTGATAGCTTACTACAATATAGACTTTACAGAGAACGGCTGCTGTATTCAGGGATAGCTGCTGGAGTAGGGACAGAGAGAGGCATTAGTGGTGTATTAGGTGCTCTGCTACATACCAAACTATATTTGGCACTACTGCTGTGTACCTTGAAAAATACAATATATAGGCCTTATAACTGGCAACTGTACTGTGCGTTCTCTTGCAAAGTAATTTCTCATAACTGGTGTTCATACACACCGTCTGATCACTTAATACACTGCTGTGTACCTTGAAAAATACAATATATAGGCCTTAACTGGCAACTGTACTGTGCGTTCTCTTGCAAAGTAATTTCTCATAACTGGTGTTCATACACACCGTCTGATCACTTAATACACGGCTGTGTACCTTGAAAAATACAATATATAGGCCTTATAACTGGCAACTGTACTGTGCGTTCTCTTGCAAAGTAATTTCTCATAACTGGTGTTCATACACACCGTCTGATCACTTAATACACTGCTGTGTACCTTGAAAAATACAATATATAGGCCTTAACTGGCAACTGTACTGTGCGTTCTCTTGCAAAGTAATTTCTCATAACTGGTGTTCATACACACCGTCTGATCACTTAATACACTGCTGTGTACCTTGAAAAATACAATATATAGGCCTTAACTGGCAACTGTACTGTGCGTTCTCTTGCAAAGTAATTTCTCATAACTGGTGTTCATACACACCGTCTGATCACTTAATACACGGCTGTGTACCTTGAAAAATACAATATATAGGCCTTATAACTGGCAACTGTACTGTGCGTTCTCTTGCAAAGTAATTTCTCATAACTGGTGTTCATACACACCGTCTGATCACTTAATACACGGCTGTGTACCTTGAAAAATACAATATATAGGCCTTATAACTGGCAACTGTACTGTGCGTTCTCTTGCAAAGTAATTTCTCATAACTGGTGTTCATACACACCGTCTGATCACTTAATACAGGCTGTGTACCTTGAAAAATACAATATATAGGCCTTATAACTGGCAACTGTACTGTGCGTTCTCTTGCAAAGTAATTTCTCATAACTGGTGTTCATACACACCGTCTGATCACTTAATACACTGCTGTGTACCTTGAAAAATACAATATATAGGCCTTATAACTGGCAACTGTACTGTGCGTTCTCTTGCAAAGTAATTTCTCATAACTGGTGTTCATACACACCGTCTGATCACTTAATACACGGCTGTGTACCTTGAAAAATACAATATATAGGCCTTATAACTGGCAACTGTACTGTGCGTTCTCTTGCAAAGTAATTTCTCATAACTGGTGTTCATACACACCGTCTGATCACTTAATAAAGGCCTGTGTACCTTGAAAAATACAATATATAGGCCTTATAACTGGCAACTGTACTGTGCGTTCTCTTGCAAAGTAATTTCTCATAACTGGTGTTCATACACACCGTCTGATCACTTAATACACTGCTGTGTACCTTGAAAAATACAATATATAGGCCTTAACTGGCAACTGTACTGTGCGTTCTCTTGCAAAGTAATTTCTCATAACTGGTGTTCATACACACCGTCTGATCACTTAATACACGGCTGTGTACCTTGAAAAATACAATATATAGGCCTTATAACTGGCAACTGTACTGTGCGTTCTCTTGCAAAGTAATTTCTCATAACTGGTGTTCATACACACCGTCTGATCACTTAATACACGGCTGTGTACCTTGAAAAATACAATATATAGGCCTTATAACTGGCAACTGTACTGTGCGTTCTCTTGCAAAGTAATTTCTCATAACTGGTGTTCATACACACCGTCTGATCACTTAATACACGGCTGTGTACCTTGAAAAATACAATATATAGGCCTTATAACTGGCAACTGTACTGTGCGTTCTCTTGCAAAGTAATTTCTCATAACTGGTGTTCATACACACCGTCTGATCACTTAATACACGGCTGTGTACCTTGAAAAATACAATATATAGGCCTTATAACTGGCAACTGTACTGTGCGTTCTCTTGCAAAGTAATTTCTCATAACTGGTGTTCATACACACCGTCTGATCACTTAATACACTGCTGTGTACCTTGAAAAATACAATATATAGGCCTTAACTGGCAACTGTACTGTGCGTTCTCTTGCAAAGTAATTTCTCATAACTGGTGTTCATACACACCGTCTGATCACTTAATACACTGCTGTGTACCTTGAAAAATACAATATATAGGCCTTATAACTGGCAACTGTACTGTGCGTTCTCTTGCAAAGTAATTTCTCATAACTGGTGTTCATACACACCGTCTGATCACTTAATACACGGCTGTGTACCTTGAAAAATACAATATATAGGCCTTATAACTGGCAACTGTACTGTGCGTTCTCTTGCAAAGTAATTTCTCATAACTGGTTGTTCATACACACCGTCTGATCACTTAGTACACTGCTGTGTACCTTGAAAAATACAATATATAGGCCTTAACTGGCAACTGTACTGTGCGTTCTCTTGCAAACTAATTTCACGGCTGTGAAGGCAAAATATTGTAACCAAAAAAAAATAAAATGCGGAGGGGGGCTAGCGGAATAGGACGTGGACGTGGACGAGGACGGGGGCGCGGAAATGCTGTTGGGGGCCTTGTTGAAGCCAGTGGGGATACAATGTGTGCTGGTGAGGATCAGCCAGGATCCCGCTCATCCAGAATCCCTGCCTTTATGGGACAGTTAAGCAGGGGGCGGGTTACACCGCTGTTGAGGCCTGAGCAGGTTGAACAGGTGGTGCAATGGATAGCCGATAGCGCTTCCACACAGTTGTCCACCAGCCAGTCATCCACACAGTCTCACTCTGACCCTCCTTCCTCCACACCTGGCCAACAGAGTCATCCCACCATTGACCCCTCCCAGGAGCTCTTTTCGGGTCCTTTTTCAGATGTGCCGGAAGAATCCCAGGAGCTAGCAGAGGAATTTGTTTGTAGTGATGCCCAAACACTGGAGTTTTCGCCATCTCCTGCTGATGTGGACCCTGAGCCAGCATCTGTTATCATGAGCGATGATGATGATGAGACGCAGTTGCCATCAAGGGAGGCTGTTGGAATGTCCAGTGGGCAGGAGGAGGAGCAGAGTGAGGAAGTGGAAGAGGAGCTGGTGGATGACGAAATGACCGACCCCACTTGGCCAGGGGTGATGTCCAGCGAGGAAAGCAGTGGAGAGGTGGTGGTCTGCGCAGCACCGAAAAAGGCAGCAAGAGGCAGAGGATGTCCACAGGCAGAGGGATGTCCACAGGCAGAGGGATGTCCACAGGCAGAGGGATGTCCACAGGCAGAGGGATGTCCACAGGCAGAGGCATGTCCACAGGCAGAGGCATGTCCACAGGCAGAGGCATGTCCACAGGCAGAGGCATGTCCACAGGCAGAGGCATGTCCACAGCAGAGGGATGTCCACAGGCAGAGGATGGCCACAGGCAGAGGCATGTCCAAAGCAGAGGGATGTCCACAGGCAGAGGGATGGCCACAGGCAGAGGACAGTTCAGACAGAGAAGTGAGGCCACAGCCAGCAGGGCCGAAGCTGTTCCCGGCAGCGGCCAGTCGCGCGAAGCTCCCCCATCGAGGCCTCGTACTTCTGTGGTGTGGAGATATTTTAATGTTTGTGCGGATGACAAACTGAGCGCGGTTTGCACACTCTGCCACTCAAAACTGAGTAGGGGCTCTGAGAAGAGCAATCTGACCACCTCAGGCATGCGGCGTCACTTGGAATTCAAGCACTGGGCTGAGTGGGAGAGAGCAAACGCAATACAAACTGCGCCCGGTCTTGCTGCCACTGCCTCTTCCCCTTTGTTGTGTGCTGCCACTGCGGTCCAGACCTCCAGCCAGGACACCTCCACATCTGCCTCTGCCTCTGCCTCTGCTACTTTGGGGCCTTCTCCTTCAGCCTCCCTTCCCCCCCTTCCCCCGCCTCTTCGCCTGCACCTTCACACTCCTCGTCCCAACAACTGTCCATCTCGCAGGCGTTCGACCGCAGGCGGAAGTACGCCTCGAGTCACCCCCAAGCCCAAGCCTTAAACTGCCACATCTCCAAACTGCTGGCCCTGGAGATGTTGCCGTTTAGGCTTGTGGAGACGCAGGCCTTCCGCGACCTGATGGCGGCTGCCGCACCTCGCTATTCCGTCCCCAGCCGCCACTACTTTTCCCGGAGTGCCGTCCCCGCCCTGCACCAGCACGTGTCGCGTAACATCAGGCGGGCCCTGAGGTACGCAGTCAGCGCAAAGGTCCACTTGACCACCGACTCATGGACAAGCGCTTGCGGCCAGGGACGATACATTTCTTTGACGGCACACTGGGTGAATGTAGTGGAGGCGGGGACGGGGTCGCAAACAGAGACGGCCTACCTACCACCCCCGCCCAAGATTGCCAGCATGGGTTCTGATAAACCCCCCCTCCTCCTCCTCCTCCTCCTCCTCCTGTGCCTTAACATCGCCCTCAGCCGCTAGCTGGAAGCGTTGCAGCACTGGCGCGGGGAGACGTCAGCAGGCGGTGCTTAAGCTCATCAGCTTGGGCGACAGGAAGCACAGCGCCCCAGAGGTGAGGGACGCCATACTGCAGCAGACGGAGATGTGGCTGTCGCCGCTGCAGCTAGGACCAGGCATGGTCGTGTGCGATAACGGCCGTAACCTGGTGGCGGCTCTGGAGCTTGCCGAACTCAATCACGTACCATGCCTGGCCCACGTTTTTAATCTGGTAGTCCAAAAATTTCTAAAGACTTACCCCAACCTGGCAGAGCTACTGGTGAAAGTGCGGCGCTTGTGCGCACACTTTCGGAAGTCAACTGTAGCTGCTGCTAGCTTAAAAAAACTCCAGCAACGCCTCCATTTGCCTGAACATCGGCTGTTGTGCGACCTGCCGACTCGCTGGAATTCCACCTATTCCATGTTGGCCAGGGTGTGTGAGCAGCAGAGAGCATTGATGGAGTACCAGATTAATAATCCACGCGTGCCTCCAACTCAGCTCCCTCAGTTTGCCAACCACGAGTGGCCATGGATGGCAGACGTATGCGATGTACTGCGTATCTTTGAGGAGTCCACCAAGAAGGTCAGCAGCGAGGACGCTATAGTGAGCGTAACCATCCCGCTCCTATGCGTCCTTAAAGAATCCCTCATCGCAATAAGGGAGAACGCATTGCACGCAGAGGAGACGGGGGTAGGAGGAGACGCAACGGAGCTACACAGTCAGACCACACTTTTGTCTGCTTCACGGTGGCAGTTGCAGGAGGAGGAGGATGAGGAGGAGGAGGACGACGTGGAGGTGGCTGTGGAAGAGGAGGAGGATGCTGGCGGCGAGGGTAGCAGTCAGGCTGTGCGCGTCCCATTGGTTCAGCGCGGATGGGGCGGAGAGGAGGCGGAAGAGGAAGAGGAGGAAATGGCAAGTGATCCTTCTGGTGGGGGCAGTGACGTCATGCCTATTCAGAGTCTGGCACACATGGCTGACTTCATGCTGGGCTGCTTTTCCCGGGACACACGTGTTGTCCGGATAGTGGAGAACAAACTGTACTGGGTCTTCGCAATCCTGGACCCCCGGTATAAAGATAACGTCTCCTCTTTTATTCCGGTAGAGGAGAGGACGAATCGATTGCTGGAATACCAGAGGGAACTCGTGCAGAACATGATGGAGATTTTCCCACCCACCATCGCTGGCGGCAGAGAGGAGAGGGTCTCCCAGAGTCCCTCAACATCGATCAGGCCCACAGCCACCAGGGGAACACTCTCCAAGGTGTGGGACACGTTCATGGCACCCCCTCGTGCAACTTCCATCACTGCGGGGCCCGCTATCAGCAGGAGGGACAAGTATCGGCGGATGTTGCGGGAGTACCTGGCAGACCGTAACCCTGTCCTCCCCGATCCCTCGGCGTCCTACACTTACTGGGTCTCCAAGTTGGACACGTGGCTGGAACTGTCCCTGTACGCCTTGGAGGTGCTTGCCTGCCCTGCCGCCAGCGTGCTATCAGAAAGGGTGTTCAGCGCTGCCGGGGGCATTATCACCGATAAGCGCAGCCGCCTGTCAACCGACAGTGCCGACAGGCTGACGCTAATCAAAATGAACAGCAAGTGGATTGACCCGGACTTTGCTTCTCCAACCGTGGAAAGCAGCCAAAAGTAAAGTGCCATATGTATGAAGTGCCATTTCCTCCTCCTCCTCCTCCTTAACCGCCGTAGAATTGCTCCGTAAATAAGAACAATTTATATATTTATGGCTCACCTCTTGGGCCTGCGCTAAATGTTTAAGAGGTCTCACCTCTTGGGCCTCCACATAATTTTTAACGGGTCTCCCCTCTTGGGCCACCACATAATTTTTAAGAGGTCTCACCTCTTGGGCCACCACATAATTTTTAAGAGGTCTCACCTCTTGGGCCTCCACAAAAGGTAAATAAATTATAAATTATAATTTTGGTAACATTCTCATTTTAATGTGTTCAGTCTTTACATACAAAATCTGGTACAAAATAGCATTCTCAGTATTCAAAAAAACAAAACAAGACTTAAAACGTTTTAAGTGGCTGCAGTAGCATCATGAAATCAACTCTCATATACTGAAGGCAACAGCATATACATATAAAAAAAAGGAAAAAAAATAAAAAGAATACTCCTTCCTCTGTAGAAATACTCTGTGCTGCCCTCAATACATTTAAACTGATTTTTCATGATAGTTGCCTTTATAAAATGAGTGTAACCATTTTACATTGCATGCAAATCTGTGGATAACTGCAGCCTTTAAAAGCAACACCTCTTGGGCCTCCACAAAAGGTTTAAGAGGTTAACAGTGGAAAGCAGCCAAAAGTGAAGTGCCATCTGTATGAAGTGCCATTTCCTCCTCCACCTCCTCCTCCTCCTCCTTAACCGCCGTAGAATTGCTCCGTAAATAAGAACAATTTTTTATATTTATGGCTCACCTCTTGGGCCTCCACAAAATGTTTAAGAGGTCTCACCTCTTGGGCCTCCACAAAATCTTTAACAGGTCTCACCTCTTGGGCCTCCACATAATTTTTAACACGTCTCCCCTCTTGGGCCTCCACATAATTTTTAATACGTCTCACCTCTTGGGCCTCCACAAAATCTTTAACACGTCTCACCTCTTGGGCCTCCACAAAATCTTTAACACGTCTCACCTCTTGGGCCTCCACATAATTTTTAACGGGTCTCCCCTCTTGGGCCTCCACATAATTTTTAAGAGGTGTCACCTCTTGGGCCTCCACATAATTTTTAAGAGGTGTCACCTCTTGGGCCTCCACAAAACGTTTTCGAGGTCTCACCTCTCGGGCCTCCACATAATTTTTAAGAGGTCTCACCTCTTGGGCCTCCACATAATTTTTAAGAGGTGTCACCTCTTTAGCCTCCACACAATTTTTAAGACGTCTCACCTCTTGGGCCTCCACAAAATTTTCCATGAGCCTCTGGCCAGCCCACGGCCTCTTCCTGCCTTTTGCGGTCCTACGCATCCCTCAACATCCCCACTGCTTTACCTGCTAGACATGACACTGGGCCAGGTCGGGTCACTGACATCTCAAGCGCCAACAATTTGGGCATTTTAAGGCTTCTGCATGTGTTTGAGTTGTTTTTACATTTTAAAGAAGACATGTCTGACCACATCTCACACACACACACAATGACAATTAGGGGTGGGGTCTATTTGCTTTCCCCCTTGCCTATGCCATCTGTGGTTGTCATAGGCAACGTGATTTTAAGGGGTGCAGAATTTTATCTTCTTTTTTGTCTAGTTTGGCTTGGGGTCCATGGCAATGTAGAGGAAAGAAGGTTTCCTTGTATGGTCTCACTTTACAGAGAGGTTAGATTGTGTTTGGAGTGTATTGTTGAGAGGCTGTGATAGTGGCGTAATAGTGCGACTTGGGCGCGTTATATGCACCCAGACATGCTTCCCCTACTGTCCCAGTTGCATTCCAGCAGTGTTGGCATCCTTTTCTGAGGTTCCAGGGTGGACTTGGTGACCTCCAAGTGGTCGAATTGAGATTTCCAAGTGGCGAGCATTTTTTTCCCATAGACTTTAATGGGATTCGATATCCGGTCGAATAGTCGAATTTCGCGGTCTATTCGAATCGAATTTCGAACTTTCGAATATTTCACTACTCGCTCATCTCTACTTATAATGTGTGCCAGTACAAAAATGTCCCCTTATAATGTCAGCCAGTACAATAAATGTCCCCTTATAATGTCAGCCAGTACAACATTGGTGCTGCACCTAATCACTAGGTGAAGCGGTGACCTGCTCCCCTCCCATCACGTCAGTTTGTCACATGATGCTAAGGTGGCAGGTCAGTGATTGGCTGCAGTGGAGTTAAGCTGGAATTGGATGGGGGACTAGCTGCAGTGTAGGACCCGGGAGCAGGTAAGTATGCTTCCCTCTGTAGCTCCAGCCAAGAAGGGGAAGCCTGTAAAAAGACCCCCAGAAGATGAACCACCTCTTTAAGGTATTATTTTTAATGCATTATACCTCCCCGCAGTTAAAGGTTGCTGCAGTTTTTTTCACAGACTGTGGATGAGATTTTTTGGAGCCTGATCCACACTGTTGTGGTGCAAATCAAAGCGGCAAATCCCTGCTG
>ONZH01026426.1:0-39664 GCA_900303285.1 Rhinella marina | reverse complement strand
CATGAAAATATAGAAAACTCTTTGAATGAGAAGGTGTGTCCAAACTTTTGATCTGTACTGTATATCTAATAAAATTGGCTCTCTGGGCTTGGCTCTCTGGGCTTGGCTCAGGAGAGAACCGTTTGACCAGCAAATCTGTCTGGGTTCGATTCTTAGGCTGGCTGCATCACCTGGCACCTGGGGAAAGCTTATTAACATAATTTGAATCCCACAGACAAAAGAGTGTAGTCTCCTAGTTTGGGAATTGTCCTAAATTGCAGTGACACTGGTGACTGGAAGTTCAACATGGCACCTCATGACAAAGAACTCTCTGAGAATTTGAAAAAAATGTTGCTTTACATTAGAGATGAGCGAATCTATTCGCCGCTTCGTAGATTCGTATCGAATCCTCCTACTCCGAAGCGAATCCGGATTTTGTTAGATTCGCTTTGTATTATTGATAAATGTTCTTAAAATTGTGAATGCTAATGCTACGTACGCAACGTACACATTCTTGTTGCCCCCTCCAGCGGCATTCCCCCCCCCCCCCGAAGTGGGAAAATGACGATACGCCCCCTCAAGAGCTGGAAAAAAAACAGCCTGGCCCACAGGGAACTAACTATTTGCACGTATAGGGAGTGAAGACTCCACCCTCATTACTTCGACCTCTACTCCAGTTCAAGCCAGCGCTGAACAAGATCCAGAGTCCAAGTGGGGAGAGATAGTCTTTGGGGACGAGTACCCCGAACCACCGCCCGGTCCACAGATCAGAGCGGAACAACTGTGCAAGAGAATCTCACTGGCTCCTGGCTCCATATTCGCCTTGCCGGCTGGTGCAGCTGGTGTGGTGAGGCGGCTAGAGGATCCACATCGCCGCCAAGGAGGAGAACAACAACTTCCATTCGGCAGAACCCGATTGTGCCAGCATCAGTGTTAATGAGTGGAAGTATCAGTGACGGCCCACGCCCAGACCCTATGGGACTACAAGAATGCAGTGGAGGACTGGGTCATCCAGGTACTGGACCATCCAAGGCCGGGAGACCCTACACTGGAGCGGCGAAAGGGAACCGTCCTGTGGCTTTCGGTGGAGCGAGGCTCTGGCTTCCTGGCGGACGACGAGGGCGGCAAGGAGTACTTTGTGGGCCGCAGGTCAGTGAAACGGCCGTATCTGCCCCAACCCCGTCACAGCCTGTACGTGGGGGATAAGGTGGAATACTCCCTCATGACATCCCTGAATGGCCCCTTTGCTACCGGGGTAACGTTATTATCAAAGCCCCTGGTACCTGCATCACCACCTGAAGTTTTGCCGGAGGAACCACCAGGCGTAGTAACGATCCGCTGCCTTCAGGAGTCACCAGATGGCACCCTCCGCTTCAGGGAGAAGCCACAGCCGGAGCCTCTGATCCCTGGACTGCCAGTGCCACCACCATCACAGTCCTTTCAGCTGAGTCAGCTGACGACTTCATTGTTTACGTTCTAGTCCATGGTGATCCACTAGTACCAACTACCTTGGAAGATGAAGCCAGCAGCAGCCAGGGGAGCTGGGACTTCTTCCCTGGGTGCAGCCTTGCCTCAACTGCTGCAGCCAGAAGTCCTTAGCCCTGCTGTCCCAGCAGGAGAACCCAGAAAAGTAAAGGCACAGGTGGCTGCAGCGCTTACCAGCGTGACCACCACCCGGACCCAGTCAAGTCCGACTTCTGGAAGAAGAGGGCAGTGGAGTTCCACCATGGCAGCGAGCATGGCCCACAGGAGGCAGGAGCGTCCTCTGATGTCATTCAGCAGTAGCTCAAGCGAGGAGGACTTCAGGTGCCCTTCTACTGGCTGACTTGAAGGACACTTCAAGAGGACCTATGGGAGCCACACCATGGACTGCACCTGATGGGTGAGAGCAAGCTGGCACTTGTTTTGTTTAGTTTGTATTGCCCCCTGTTTGACTGTCACCCAGATCGACATGGCTTGTCAGGACTCCCCCCCCCCCCCCCGTTCTGCAGAAAATTCCCATTTGCACCTTAGCTCACCTATTCCCCCCCCCCCCCCCTTCTACATGTTTGGATTACAAAATTACCTCACGTGGATTACAATTGAATTTTGGACTGTGTTCCAGTGTTTTATCATGCCAAGGAGCCACGAGGAGAGACTCAAACGTATATCTGAGCCGTTTATGCTTGCAAATGTGAAATTGCACTAAAATGTTTGCATAATTGTCTTTGCTGTATTTTAGCAATAATGTTTTTATAGGTTCAGCAACGTTCAAGTATTTTATCCCATTGTGTGTATTCTTTTTCAGGTACTGCAATGTGTCCTATTATGCACTTATTGTATGGTGTTTTTCAGTAAATTATGCACTTAGCCGGATAGCTAGCACCTTACTTTTCTACCTCATATGGACTTCCTCTAAAGACTGTACGCTGTGGCCTAGCCTCATACGTATGACGCAATCGCGAGTCAATAGTATGCTAGGGATTCGTACGCACTTTGTACGCTAATGCTTACCTATTGCGTACTTTTAACAACACTGACTGTATGTTCGTAATTTGTGTAGGAATGCTCGCAAAACAACGATTAGTTTGTAACGCAATTTTGACCGAATAAATTCGCATTAAGAACAAATCTTGTCAAAAATTTGTCAATTATTCGCCGAAGCGAATTTTGGATGATTTGCTCATCTCTACTTTACATAAAGATGGCTGAAGGTATAAGAAGATTGGCAACACCCTGAAACTGAGCTGCTGCATGGTGGCCAAGACCATATATATATATATATATATATATATATATATATATATAGCCGTTTAACAAGATATGTTCCACTCAGAAAAGGCCTTGCCATGTTCGACCAAAGAAGTTGAGTGCACGCGCTTAGCATCATATCCAGAGGTTTTATTTTCAAAATAGTCGTGTGAGTGTTACCAGCTTTGTTTCACAGGTTAAAGGGATGGGGGGGTCAGCCCTTTCAGTGCTCAGACCATACGCCACATACCGCATCAAATTGGTCTGCATGGCTGTCATCCCAGAAGGAAGCCTCTTCTAAAGATGATGCACAAGAAAGCCGACAAACCGTTTGCTGACAAGCCGACTACGGACATAGATTACTGGAACCATGTCCTGTGGTCTGATGAGACCAAGATAAACTTATTTGGTTCAGACGCTGTCAAGAGTGTGTGGCGGCAACCAGAAGGAATACAAAGACAAGTGTGTCTTGCCTACAGTCAAGCATGGTGGTGGAAGTGTCATGGTTTGGGGCTGCTTGAGTGGTGCCAGCTGTGGAAAGATACAGCATCCACCAGCTCCATGATATCGTCATGGAGGCGTGGAAGAGGATTCCAGTGGCAACCTGTGAAGCTCTAGTGAACTCCATGCCCAAGAGAGTTAAGACAGTGCTGGAAAATAATGGTGGCCACACATAATATTGACTAGTGTTGAGCGAGCATGCTCGGCCGAACTCGCTGTTCGGCCGAGCATGCCTACGCTCGGGTCCGATCGGTGTTCAGGTGAACACCGAGTGTACTCGAGCGCAACGCTCGAGTCTCTTCCCTGCACTGTAATGTTGATTTGTACGCTAATGCGTACGAATTTGTACGCTAATGCGTACGAATTTGTATGCTAATGCGTACGCATTTGTACGCTAATGCGTAGGCATTTTGTACGCTAATATGTACGCATTTGTATGCTAATGCGAAGCATTGTGCGCTAATGCGTACACATTGTGCGCTAATGCGTACGCATTGTGCACTAATGCGTACAAATTCAGTTAATTAGCATACATTTATGAGTGACAGGAGGAGAAGTCGCTATTCAGACCTTTTTCTATTAACCAGACACCCTCCCCTCTTCCGAGCGAGGGGTGCCTGGTTTAGTCCCATTGACTAACATTATGCTCGGGTGCTCGGCCGAGCACTCTAGCAACCCCTAGTGCTCGGCCAGAGCACCCGAGCATACGAGCATAGAGGTGCTCGCTCAACACTAATATTGACACTTTGGGCACAATTTGGCCATTTTCACTTAGGGGTGTACCATTTACACCTGAGACCTTGTAACACTAATGAGTCACATGACACCGAGAGGGAAAACTCACTTTTGTTGCCAGCAGTTTAGACATTAATGGCTGTGTGTTAAGTTATTTTGAAGGCACATCAAATTTACACTGGTATACAAACTGTACACTGACTACTTTACATTGTATCAAAGTATCATATCTTCAGTGTTGTCCCATAAAAATATATCATAAAATATTTATAAAAATGTGAGGGGTGTATTCACATTTGTGAGATACTGTATATTTTATATACATATGTACCTAGCACCTAGTACTACATAAATAGTGCCCTTCAATAATTATTGGCACACAGTGCCACAAAATAACTGTACCCAGCAAATAGTGGCCCTGACACTAATAGTATAAAAATTATGTCCCCCCCAATTGCTACTGGGGGATTATGGGGAACATGATTACAATATGGGCACTATGGGAGCTTTATTACTTCTGGGGCACAGTGGGGACATTACTGTTGGGGCCCTGCAGGTGCACTATTCCTACTAAGCGCACTGTGGCAGAGAATTATTACTATTGGTGGGACTTTGGAGCAGTATTACTGTGAGGGGAAAACTGGCCACTTAGAATAAGCACCAGTACAAAGAATGGCCCTTATAATGTGCACCAGTACAAAAATTGCCCCTGAATAATGCATACTCATTAAAAAATGTTCCAGTTCTGTGTGCCAGTACAAAAATATTCCCCCCTCTTAGTTCACCCATTTGAGCCAATGTCCCCATACTGCCCCCATAATGTCTGCAAGTATAAAATACCCCTATATAATGCCCCCAGTAAATGCCCACATATTGCCCTTCTCCCCTTCCCCATCGTGTCCCCATAATGTGGCAGTATAAAATGCCCCTATAGTGCCCCAAGTAGATGCCCCTATAGTGCTCCTTCCACTTCCCCATAATGTGCCTATATAATATTCCCTCATAGTGTTCTCCTCCCCAACCCTATAGTGCCCTATAATGTGCCAGTATAAATGCCCCAGATATGCCAGTATAAATGCCGCCATAGTGTCCCTCATGATGTGCCACTAATTCCCCCAATAGATACCCCTATAGTGTCCCTCATGATGTGCCAGTAATGCCCCTAATAGATGTCCCCATGGTGTGGCACAAAAAAGAAAAAAAAACACTTATACTTACCTCCAGGCTGGCAGCGATGTAGGCCTTTTCCGGTCTGTGTCTTGCGCAGTACAAAGCCTGGATCAAGTGGATGCGGCATCATCGCGGCACCTGCACCGGCCTCTGTTAGGCTGCAGACCTAGTGCCTTCAGCCTATCAGCAGAACAGAGAAGGGAGATGCCTCTCCCTTGCTCTGCTGCAGCGTTCATCTGTATCGCTGTCCTGAGGATGGCGATACAGATGAATGTAGGAAGATGAGCACTTCCACAATGTAAGCACTCATCGCCTGCTACTGCCATCGCTGTCAGAGCACCAGATTGGGATTCAGCCGGTAACATGGTTCTCTGATCTGGCTGTAATTTTAACAACCAGATCTGGAGAACCGGAGTGAACCTGCTGAATCCCATGTCTATACATGGGGTCCAGGTACAGTATCTGCTTGCCTGTCTGTTTGGGCAGCTCTGCCTGTGACCACCATGTGTTATTTTGCATGAGGTCCAAGCATCTGCTTGTCTGCCTACTTGGGCAGCTCTGCTTGAGACTGCCATGCATCTGTTCCGCATGGGATCCAGGCATCTACTTGTTCACATCAACAATTTCACAGACGTTGAGCAAGCATTTTGGTCAGATTGCTCAATCATTAGAAACATTTACATCCATCTTCTATCGCTTGCGTTCAAATCGTAACGATTATCTGCTCATCTAAATCCACCTTAACTGTATATATGCTATAGATAGTTAGATAGATAGATAGATAGATAGATACTAGACATGCTCATAGGCCGCAGAGTGTTATATTTTTAGTAATACGCAAAAAGTTGGACTCATTTAAGGGTATTGTGCAAGAAGACAAAACATCTACATGGAAATGTAAATTCTCTCATTGCTTCTGCAGCCAAAGATGTCTTTCTGATTATACCTAAAGTTTCCAACAACCAATCAAATAAAAAAATAAAGAAATTGATCCTTTACTAGCGATGTATACAGGATTCTCTATTGATGGTTTAATATGGTTTTATTATTGGTTAAAATTAAATTGTACATACAATGCAACGGCACACTGCCAACCAGATAAAGCACAAAATGCCATAGTAAAATGAGGTATTCTGAAGCTAATGCTATACTTGTTTAGTAAATTAGAGATTCTTGGCAAATATATTTTGTACAAAATTATCTGGGCCCGTCCACCAAATCGTCAAGGTGATCTCTGTAGAACGGGAACCTAACACTATTTCCTACCTGTTATGTGCCAACCTTGGCTTCCGTATAATCAGGGGGTGTTGGTTCCACATGCATGCCAGGTACCTGCATCCCTGTATTAGTGGAGGCCTTTGAAGCACTACAAATGGCAAAAGGCAGAGGGACCCAACATGCATGTGGAACCAACACCCCCTGATTATACGGAAGCCAAGGTTGGCACATAACAGGTAGGAAATAGTGTTAGGTTCCTGTTCTACAGAGATCACCTTGACGATTTGGTGGACGGGCCCAGATAACTTTGTACAAAATATATTTGCCAAGAATCTCTAATTTACTAAACAAGCATAGCATTAGCTTCAGAATACCTCATATTACTATGGCATTTTGTGCTTTATCTGGTTGGCAGTGTGCCGATGCATTGTATGTATTTTCCTTTCCTTGTGTATTTAGCCATAGTAACGTGCACCTGCACACTGGGATGTGCTGAATGAAATTTCCCTTTTTTCTTTGTAAGTTTGTACTGGAGGTGTGGCTACTCCATTTAGTCATGCACTCCTGACTAGCCCCGTCTGCCCCATAGGTTGATTTTAATTAGTGTAACTATAAAGCCGAGTGGACTCGGCATGCATGCTGGTACCTGCATCCCTGTATTAGTGGAGGCCTTTGAAGCACTACAAATGGCAAAAGGCAGAGGGACCCAACATGCATGTGGAACCAACACCCCCTGATTATACGGAAGCCAAGGTTGGCACATAACAGGTAGGAAATAGTGTTAGGTTCCTGTTCTACAGAGATCACCTTGACGATTTGGTGGACGGGCCCAGATAACTTTGTACAAAATATATTTGCCAAGAATCTCTAATTTACTAAACAAGCATAGCATTAGCTTCAGAATACCTCATATTACTATGGCATTTTGTGCTTTATCTGGTTGGCAGTGTGCCGATGCATTGTATGTATTTTCCTTTCCTTGTGTATTTAGCCATAGTAACGTGCACCTGCACACTGGGATGTGCTGACTGAAATTTCCCTTTTTTCTATGAAAATTAAATTGTGTTTTGAAGCTGAATAGACCTTTGTTGGAGGTTTATTAACATCATATCAAGCGGGTTGGGATTCAAAATGCATTGCTTACTTTTATCCATAAGTAAAACAGCATTTTAAACAATCACTTAAGAGTCCTGAAGATACTGCAAGTTGTAGAGCAGATATACTATTTCAATTTTTAGCATTATCTTTAATTATTGCAATTAATTTTATTTTCAGTATCATTTATGGATCTTAGTGGCCAAAGATAGGATAAAATCTACAACTGCAATTAAAAGCATGTTTTACTGTAGCACTTAATTACCATATATTATACAAGCCCAATGCTTATACAAGTCAGCCTGATAATTAAAAATGATCACTTGCAAATGACAGTAAGGTCCCTTGCTAATTATCCTTCAAATACTATGCAGCAATGCTCTAGAACTCTAAGGATAAAAACACTTCATTACAAGTCTACACCCTCTCTCACTACAGATGGAACATATAAATATAGTGCACAATCAGATTTGTAAATAACATTGCACTGTCATACCTTATACAGATTTATCATGAATTAAATTGGCATCCTTTACTTGGCAACAGAAATGAGAGAATCAAATTGCCAGGTTCAAGACTTGCAGTAAGTCATACTGTATTTATTCTCATTTGGAGAATCAATGGAAAAGATCATTTTACAGATTTGCTCATTTTAACTGGACAATTTATTTCATGTATCTGTAAAAGGCTGCCAGCATCTAGTCCATTTAGTCTAGATCATGGTTTTCACATGTCAGATCAGATGTGTGGCACAAGAGCTGATAGATCCCTTCCCCTTCATTCAGCTTCATAGGCCGAAGGCCACTAGGCCTGAAACCTATGAGGCAGCGGAACTCTTGCGTTGGGTCACAGGGAACGTGATGACATCAACACACTGCCTAAGACTCTGTGGGCACTACCAGAGAAACTTGGGGGGAAGTATTGTATGACAAAGGGCATTCTTTATATGTAGAGAGGCCACTACTGGGGAGCATTATTTGTAAAAAGGCCACTAATGGGGGGGGCATGAATGTAAAGAGAGCACTACTTGGGGCCATTTTATGTACACATGGCACTGTGGGGGACATTATATGCAAAGAGGGCACTACTGGGGGCATTATATATAAAGAGAGCACTACCGAGGGGTGTTATATGTGCAAAAGGCACTACTGGGGGCTATTCTATGTACAAATGGCACTACTGGGAGATCTTATGTGTACATATGGCCCTACTGGGGCATTATATATGCAACGAGCCGCCCCCAGGCTCCTATCTCATCCCATGTTTAGCTGGAATGCTGACTGGTGTGGTGCGGCCTATATGTGTTAGGGTGCTTATACCTGGATACAGTGGGACCCCAAGCTTAGGCTCAATAGGATTAAAAAGGGGATAGTAGTTGAGGAATGAAGAAGAAATAACTTGAGTCCAGACCTTGATATAAAGTTCAACGGCAGCTTTACATGAATAAACTTTCATCCAATCGATTTGCAGGCTTTGTCTTGGTTTCTCTCTACTGTGCTAAAGTCTGCTTGGGTCTGGTTACTGGACTTTTGGTCCTTTCTGGTATCCTTGGATTGGGATGCCTTCCACTGTTATCCTCCTCCTGACACTCAATAAATAGCAACTTCAGCCAAAGAACAATTTTGTTTGCTGATATCTCTTATGGTGACTGAAGAACAGTTTACTCTGGTCCCTATTGCTTCCAGACATCTGCTTCCATGGTCAGCAGAGCTTAGGCTGCTCTGGCTGACATAGGCACTTCAGGCTGTGAGCGTGCCACTCCTTACTCCTCTCCTGTCCAGACTAGAACTCCAACTCGAACTAACTGGAACTGCTGCCCTTCCCTACTGGTAGGAAGCAGGACTAGCACACTTCTGCCCAGAGCGGGGAAAATGGAATGGTGAGTTCCATTATATCTAAGGATAGCTCTGCCACATGCTGGAGAACCAGGCATATTACATGCAATAACAGTTGCATAATAATCATATCACTGCACAATGTAAAGGACCTGGAAAGAAATACACAGGATGGCATTTATGTTAGCCCATTAGAGACAGTAGCAGAGTGTAGGAATGGTAACACCACTCCGGGGTGTTACATATGTACCGAGGACACTACTGGGGGATTATATATACGGAGGGCACTACTGGGGGACATTATATCTACTGGGGTCTACATGGAAATTACTGCTACATGAGTGGAGGCAAAGGAGGCATTATTACTAAATAGGAGTGTTCTGTGTGTTAAATTATGCAGAAAGTTCTTAAAATTTTGAACGCTAATGCTATGTATACTGCGGGAAAGTGAAGATACACCCCCCTTAGAAGCGGGAAAAACCAGCCCGGCCCACCGGGAACTAACTATTTGCACGTATAGGGAGTGAAGACTCCTCCCTCATTACTCCGCCCTCCTCTCCAGTTCAAGCCAGCGGTGAACAAGATACCACAGCATGGCAAAGCAACTGCGACCAAAGTGGGGGAAAATGGTCTTTGGTAATGAGTACCCCGAACCACCGCCTGCTCCAGAGATCAGAGCGTCACATTTGTGCAAGACAGTCTCACTGTCTTCTGACTCGATATTCGCTTTGCCAGTTGGTGCGGCTGGTGCGGCGGAGGCGGCTGGAGTGTCCACTTCGCTGCCCAGGAGGAGAGCAACAACAACACCTTCCATGCAGCAGAATCCCATTGTGCCTGCATCAGTGGTGGCCCACGCCCAGACCCTATGGTACTACAAGAATGCAGTGGAGGACTGGGTCATCCAAGTACTGGACCATTCGAGGCCGAGAGACCCTACACTGGAGTGGCGTAAGGGAACCATCCTATGATTTTCAGTGGAGCAAGGCTCTGTCTTCCTGGTGGATGACGAGGATGGCAAGGAGTACTTTGTGGGCCGCAGGTCAGTGAAACGGCCGTACCTGCTCCAACCCCGTCACAACCTGTACGTGGGGGATCAGGTGGAATATACTCCCATGACATCCCTAAAAGGCCCCTTTACTACCAGGGTTACCTTATTATCTAAGCCCCTGGTCCCTACATCACCACCAGAAGTTTGGCTGGAGGAACCACCAGGTGGAGTACGCGTGCGCTGCCTACAGGAGTCACCAGATGGCACCTTGCGTTTCACGGAGAAGCCACAGCCGGAGCCTCTGATCCCTGGACTGCCACCACCACCACCATCACAGTCCTTTCAGCTGGGTCAGCTGACGACATCATCGTTTACTTTCCAGTCCACAGTGATCCACCAGTACCAACTACCCTGGAAAATGAAGTCAACAGCAGCCAGGGGAGCTGGGGGTTCTTCCCTGGGTGCAATCTTGCCTGAACCTCTGCAGCCAGAAGTCCTTACCCCTGCTGTCCCATCAGGAGTATCCAGAAACGTAAAGGCGCAAGTGGCTGCAGGAACCACCAGGTGGAGTACGCGTGCGCTGCCTACAGGAGTCACCACCACCCGGGCCCGATCAAGTCCGACTTCTGGAAGAAGAGGGCAGTGGAGCTGCACCATGGCAGCCAGATTGGACTACAGGAGGCAGGAGCGTCCTCTGATGTCATTCAGTAGCAGTTCAAGCAAGGAGGACTTCAGGTCCCTCATCTGAGGAACCCTTCTACTGGCTGAGTGATTTAAAGGACACCTCTGGAGGACCTATGGGAGTCACAACATTGACTGCACCTGACGGGTGAGAGCTAGTTGGCACTTGTTTTGTTTGTTTAGTTTGTATTGTCCCCTGTTTGACTCTCACCCAGATGGACATGGCTTGTCAGGACTCCCCCCCATTCTGCAGAAAATTCCCAGTTGCACCTAAGCGCACCTATTTTCCTTTTTCCCCCCTTCTCAGGTTATTTGGAATCTGCTCAATGTATATCTGAGCCTATTATGCTTGCAAATGTGAAATCGATTGCACTAAAATGTTTGCATAATTATGTCTTTGCTGTATTTTAGCATAGCAATAATGTTTTTACAGGTTCAGCAATGTTCAAGCACTTTAGCCCATTGTGTGTATTCTTTTTTCAGGTACTGCAATGTGTTCTATTATGCACTTATTGCACTGTGTTTTTTAGTAAATTATGCACTTAGCCGGATAGCTAGCACCTTACTTTTCTACCTCATATGGACTGCCTCTAAAGACTGTAAGCCGCGGCCTAGCCTCGTGCGTATGACGCAATCATGAGACAATAGTACGCTAGGGATTCTTACGTACTTTGTACGCTAATACTTACGTATTGCGTACTTTTAACAATGCTGACTGTATGTTCGGAATTTGTGTAGGAATGTTCGCAAAACAACGATTATTTTTTTAACTCAAATTCGACCAAATAAATTTATATTAAGAACGAATCTTGTCAGAAATTCGTCGATTATTCGCCGAAGCAAATTTTGGATGATTCGCTCATCTCTAGTTAGGAGATGTCATTATAGTTTTTTTTTCTGTAAGTCTTTTTTTTTTTTTTTTACTCTAAATAATGTAAAATTAAACTCCCTGCTTGAACACATTAGAAAAAATGTATACGCAACTCAATTATAAAACTGTATATTGTAAGCACACCATAGTAGACGCTGCAGACAGACAGAATATCATAATTAACTATGTTGCACTGAATGTAAAGCTCTGCATATAAAATAAAAATAAAAAAAGAGAAAAGAAAATGAAAGAGAAAGAAAAAGAAAGTGATCAAAACCCTATAACGTATATTACATTTATCTGCATAGAATATATTGATGAGCTCATGGACATGGCGGTATTAGTGGTTATAGTGTATAACAACATAATTGCTTCTGTTCACAAAAGACAGAAATGTGAATACAGCCTTAGGCCCCATTCAGACGACCGTGCCCGGCCTGTGCTGCCCCAGAGGACGGGAGCGCACGGCGTCATTGGTTGCTATGACGCCATGTGCTTCCTGAGGCCGCCGCCGTACAGTGAAACACCGGAAACACCGGGGCAGCACAGGCCGGACTTTCACGGCCCGTATACGCCCGTGAAACACGGTTGTCTGAATGGGGCCTTATGCTTCATTCACACATCAGTGATTTTGAGATAAAACCAGGTGCGGTTCTGAACACAGAACAGGTGTAAATCTCTCCTTTATACCTTATGTCTGTGGAGGCTCCAATCCTGGTTTTGGTGCACAATCACTGATGGAAATCACTGACCAAACACTAACGTGTTATATAATACAATGACAATGGAGTTCATCAGAGCTCAGAGGGTCCTCCACCATCTTTATCTTATGCAGATTTTACAGTGGATTCATTGCAGATTTTTCTGTGGATCCTCATTGGCTTTTTATGTCCTGTGAGAGTAGATTCTGCAAAGTGCCTATGTGCAGAACTGGTTTCTGACCACTATATGGTCACTTGAATGTCAACATTAGTGATGATCGAGCACTCTGATGCTCGTATGCTTGGGTGCTCTGGCCGAGCACTCAGGGGTGCTCGAGTGCTCGGCCAAGCACCCGAGCATAATTGAAGTCTATGGGAGTAAACCAGGCACCCGGTAAACCAGGTAAAAAGGGGGCACCTCACACCATTTTTTAAAATTATTTAATTATTTTTGAAAAAAATGGCGTGGGGTCCCCCCTTTTTTCCTTCTCCAGCCAGATACAACCAGCAGCGGCAGCCTGGCACTACCAGGGTGGGAAGGGACACGGTTATTGGCCCTTCCCAGCCTAACAGTAACAGCCTGCCGCTGCCCCAGAACCGGACCCTCAATTTAGAAGGTCCAGTCCTGCGGGTACCTGGCTCTTCCCGACACCCCTGGTGGCGGTGGGTGCCGAAGTAATAGATGTTGGGGTTAGTGCTGGCCGAAGTACAGTGTTAGTAATCAGGGCCGTCTGTAGATAGCCGTGATTACTAAAACTGAAATGTTGTAAAACAAAAACCACACACACACACTTATAAAATATTTTATTGAAATAAATACTCCCCCAGACCCCTGTTTAACCATTTTATTTAAAAAATAAAAAAGCTGGTCCGACGTAATCCACCGAATCCAACATAGTCCTCTGCATTCACGATCCTGAAAAAAAGAAAACAAAGAAGCAAACAAACAAACAAACACAAACCACTTACCTCCTCCTCCTCAGGCTTCTTCTCCTCAGCAGTGGAGCCTTCTCATTACATTGCGCCCTCTGCTGGTGAATGAAAAAAAATTCACCTTGAATTCTTCAATGAAAAATAAAAACGTGATAGGTGACGGATCCGTCATGAACTCCATTGAAAGTCAATGGAGGATGGATCCGTTTACTATTGTGTCACACCAAACGGATCCATCCTCCATTGACTTTCAATGGGGTTCATGACGGATCCGCCATGACCCCAATGCAAGTCAATGGGGACAGATCTGTTTACTATTGTGTCACACCAAATGGATCCGTCCCCATTGACTTGCATTGGGGTCATGACGGATCCGTCTTGGTGTGGGGAGGGGACTCGAGCATTGCGCTCGAGTACACTCGCTGTTCGGCCGAGCATGCTCGCTCAACACTAGTGAATATTATTGGTTATATTGGTGCTTGTGTAGTGGGCAGTGTTGAGCGAATCGAAGTGGAATTCAAACCGAATTTTAGGAAATATTCATCTTGAATCCGAATTTCCTGGCGATTCTTGGTGACTAATTGGATTTTTTCTAACATGACTGCTGCACATGTTACAAAGTGAAAGTAAGAAACCCGGGAATGAGGGATCAGCCATAATGGAGTGCAGCCAGCCAATCAGTAGATAGCCAAGCCCCTGTGATGTCTCGGCCCTATGAAAAGTCTCATCCTGTCCTGTCTCTGCCATTTTCCAGTGAACTAAGCATAGGGACAGATGTGAAAAGTGCTAGGGAAAGTGATTAGGAAATTTCAACAGTTCAGGGGCAGCACAGAGATAGTGTAGGGATATAATAGGGAGACTTTATCCACACTATAGTGAGAATGCAGAGGCCAATAGAACAGTGTAAAGCTCAGCTAATAGAGAAGCCACTCTATTACATATTGCTGATCTAATTGGGGTTAAAAGGTATTCTAATACTACTGATTTTAGGGTGTTCACGTTCTTTTATACATAAATAAATCTGTTAAAACTTGATTCTATAATTGGGATAAAATTGTGGCCTGGTGCTACTGATCTTGGAGTTTTCATGTTCTTTTATATATAAGTAAATCCATTCATCCTTGATTCTGCAATTTTGGGGTGAACAGGTTCTGTAGCAGGTTCTGTAGCAATCTATAAGGAATCAGCAGACGGTGTAAAAGGAGAGCGCTTTTTCACTCTATAGTAGAATCTTGAGCCACTGCACGGTTAAGTCCTTTATACCTGATACTAACATTGACCTACAACGTTAGTTAGTGCACACCTCAGTTTTTTGGTCAGTTTTGGCCCCGTAATGGCAGGGGTGGCATGATGGAAACAGGTACACAAGCAGGCAGCAACAGTGGCAAGATGGGGCTCCGCCAGCAGGGCCAGATATATTTGTCAGCCTAAGCAGGAGAAATGTGAAACTCCTCCCACATCCAGGCTTGGTTCATTTTATCAAAACGTATGTTTTGGACTCTGACACTCTTGGACAATGACACTGGAGGCTGGGCAAGAAAGAAGAAAGAGACAGTGCAGTGCTAGTTCAGGCCACTGTTCCAGTCTGCCTGCCCAGAAATCCATGAAGTCAGAGAACATGGCATGCATGAGAGACTGGCCAGAGTTTAGGTGTTGAGGCAGGAGCTGTCGGGTTGCTGATTGGCCTGAGCCTGGTACGTGAAAAAACTGCTTCGTCATGTTGAGGAGACTGAAATGGCTGCTGCTGCTACTGTGTCTTCTGCTGCTTGTGGCGGCGGGAAGTGGGTGACCCTGTTGGGGGGGGGGGTCGGTTTGAAAAGCGGAGAGAGCCCTCTCTTTCAGACATGCTGGCATCAGGCGTTTATAATGTAATTTGTCATCCCTTTCTGCAGATGAAAATATTTCCCCATTTTGCCTTGATAGCAGGGGTCTAAAAGCATGGTTATCCAGTAATCATGAGACTGTTTGATTTGAATGATAGGCCTGTCACTGTGTAAGCAAGTGAGCATGCAGGTCACTATTCTGGCCAGTGTGCACAAGGAGCCAGTTCTTTCTGGCTACACCTCACACTGAGATAATTGGATGCTGTGGCCGGTGCCATCGTCATTATCGTCCTCTTGTTCCTCCACCTTCAACTACTCTTCATCCTTTTGAAGTGGCAACTCCTCATCCTTCTCCTCCATGGCAGATTCCTTTTGTGTGTCCCTTACAGCCATAGGGCGGACTGCATGATGTGTCAGCTGCTCTTATTCCACTGCTGTCCCCTGCTGCATGATTGTCAGCGTTTCTTCGAAGATAAATATGGGGAATGACATTGTTCATTCCACAGTTGTCCCTGCTGACATACTTTGTGGCCTCAAAATTGTTCACGGCTTTCCACTGCTAATACAGGCGCTCGAGCATGTGCAATGTTGAATTCCAGCGAGTTGGCACATCATGGATTAAGTATTAACCCCTTCCCACTCAGCGCCGTACATGTACGGCGCAGCGGGACGTGACTTACCGCCCAGCGCCGTACATGTACGGTGCGCTGATCGGGCGGGTGCGGGAGCTGCGCCCGCCCGATCAGCGGCGGGGGTCCGGCAGTGCCCAGGTGCCGGACGCCTGGGGAATACGCCAGCATCAGTGAAAACACTGATGCCGGCGCATTAACCCTTCATGTGCCGCGGTCAGCGCTGACCGCGGCACATGAGGTGTACGCATATTCAGGATGGCGAGCAGGGGGGGGCCATCGGGTCCCCGCGCTGCTGTGACGGGGACCCGATGGCTTGAATGGCAGCCCGATGCCTTCCTTAGGCATCGTGGCTGCCATCCCTCCGAGCCTGTGCGATCCAGCCCCCTGGATCGCACAGGAAGCAGGCTGTAAGTGTATTACTGTGAGTAATACACTTACAGCCAATGCATTACAATACAACAGTATTGTAATGCATTGTGCAGGGGATCAGACCCCCAAAAGTTGAAAAAAAGGTGAAAAAAAAGTTAAAAAATAAAGTTAAAAAAATAATAATAAAAGTTTCAAGTAAAAAAAAGAAAAACGCCATTTTCCCCCGAATAAAGTAAAAAAAATTGCTAAAAAAATAAAAAAAATAAAAGTAGGCATATTAGGTATCGCCGCGCCCGTATCGACCGGCTCTATAAAAATATCACATAATCCATCCCGCCAGGTGAACACAGTAAAAAATAAACAGTGCCAAAACAGCCATTTTTTGGTCACCTTCCCCCACAAAAAGTGTAATACTACGCGATCAAAAAGTCGTATTTACCCCAAAATAGTACTAATAAATTCGTCATCTCGTCCCGCAAAAAATGATATCCTACCTAAGACAATCACCCAAAAAATAAAAAAATATATGGCTCTTAGAAAATGGTAACACAAAAAAAAGATTTTATTCTGTTCAAAAATAAATATATTGTGTAAAACTTTCCAAAAATAAAAATGTTAGACATATTGGGTATCGCCGCGTCCGTAACAACCTGCTCTGTAAAAATATTACATGAGATGGCCCCCCAGGTGAATGCTGTAAAAAAATTGTTAAAAAAACTATGCCAAAATAGCCATTTTTTTCCCTCTTCCCTCACAAAAAGTGTAATAGCAGGCGATCAAAAAGGCGTATTTAACCCAAAATGGTACCAATCAAACCGTCATCTTGTCCCTCAAAAATTATACCCTACCTGATACAATCGCCCGAAAAATAAAAAAAATATGGCTCTCTGAAAATGGCAACACAAAAAAAGATTTTATTCTGTTCAAAAATAAATCTAATGTGTAAAACTTTCCAAAAATAAAAAAGTTAGACATATTTGGTATCACCACGTTCGTAACAACCTGCTCTATAAAAATATTACATGAGATGGCCCCCCAGGTGAATGCTGCAAAAAATAAAAAATAAAAACTATGCCAAAACAACCATTTTTTTCCCTCTTGCCTCACAAAAAGTGTGATAGCGGGCGGTCAAAAAGGCGTATTTAACCCAAAATGGTACCAATCAAACCGTCATCTTGTCCTGCAAAAATGATACCTTACATGAGACAATCGCCCGAAAAATAAAAAAATATGGCTCTCTGAAAATGGCAACACAAAATAAAGATTTTATTCTGTTCAAAAATAAATCTAATGTGTAAAACTTTCCAAAAATAAAAATGTTAGACATATTTGGTATCGCCACGTCCATAACAACCTGCTCTATAAAAAATATTACATGAGATGGCCCCAAGGCGAATGCTGTAAAAAAATTGTTTAAAAAACTATGCCAAAATAGCCATTTTTTTCCCTCTTCCCTCACAAAAAGTGTAATAGCAGGCGATCAAAAAGGCGTATTTAACCCAAAATGGTACCAATCAAACCGTCATCTTGTCCCGCAAAAATGATACCCTACCTGAGACAATCGCCTGAAAAATAAAAAAATATGGCTCTCTGAAAATGGCAACACAAAAAAAAGATTTTATTCTGTTCAAAAATAAATCTAATGTGTAAAACTTTCCAAAAATAAAAATGTTAGACATATTGGGTATCGCCGCGTCCGTAACAACCTTCTCTATAAAAATATCACATGATTTGCCCTCTCTGGTGAATGCTGTAAAAAAATTAAAAAAAAAACATGCCAAAACAGCTATTTTTTTTCACCTTGACTCACAAAAAGTGTAATACCAAGCAATCAAAAAGTCTTATGTACCCCAAAATGGTACCAATGAAAACATCAGCTCATCCCGCAAAAAATGAGCCCCCACATAAGACAATAACTCAAAAAAATAAAAATCAGTGGCTCCCGCAAACCATTCCATCAAAATCTGTGTTGTAAAATCCATATGGCGCTCCTTCTGTTCTGAGTCCTGCCATGTGCCCCCACATCAGTTTACCATCACATATGGGGTGTTGCCGTATTCAGGAGAAAATTGGTAACAAATTATGGGTGCTTTTCTCCTGTTACCCCTTATGAAAATACAAAAAATTTGGGGCTAAAGCAACATTTTATTGGAAGAAATGAAATTTTTCATTTTCACAGCCAAGTGTTTCCAAATTCCGTAAAACACTTAAGGGTCAAAGTGGCCTTTAATATATTCGTTGAAGCGTGTAGTTTCCAAAATGGGGTCACTTTTTGAGGGTTTCCACTGTAGGGGTACGTCAGGGTCTCTCAATTACAAAATGGTGCCTAAAAACTATTCTAGCAAAATCTGCCTCCAAAATCCATATGGCGCTCCTTACCTTCTGACCACTACCACAAACCCATAGAGACGTTTACCACCAAATATGGGGTATTTCTGTAAACTGCAGAATCAGAGCAATGTATATTGAGGTTTAGTTTGCTGTTAACCCTTACTGTGTTGCAAGAAAAAAATTATTAACATGAATAATCTACCAAAAAAGTGAAATTTTGAAATTTCACCTCCATATTCCTTTAATTCTTGTGGAACACCTCAAGGGTTAACAAAGTTTGTAACAGCAGTTTTTTTTATAATTTGAGGGGTGTAGTTTCTAAAATGGGGTCATTTATGGGTAGGTTTCATTATGTAAGCCCCTCAAAATCACTTTATATCTGAATTGGTGCTTAAAAAAATGGTTTTGGAAAATTTGGTGAAAATTTGAAAAATGGCTTCTAAAGTTCTAAGCCCTCTAACATCCTAAAAAAGTAAAATGACATTTATAAAATGATGCCAACATAAAGTAGACATATGGGGAATGTAAAATAATAACTATCTTTGGAGGTATTACTATGTATTTTGAAAGTAGAGAAATTGAAATTTGGAAATTTTTCCAAATTTTTGGTAAATTTGGTATTTTTTTTATAAATAAAAATGAAATATTTTGCCAAAAATTTACTACCGTCGTGAAGCACAATATGTGATGAGAAAACAATCTCAGAATGGCCTGGATAAGTAAAAGCGTTCCAAAGTTATTACCACATAAAGTGACACAGATTTGCAAAAAATGGCCTGGGCAGAAAGGTGAAAACAGGCCCGGGGTTGAAGAGGTTAAACCAGCAGGCTGTTCACATAGAGTGGCTGAAGTGCTTGAACAGTCTCCTGGACTTTGCTAGCACCTTGGCTCGGTACTTATTTAGAAAACATTGCACAACTACTGTAGGTTGATGTGGTGTGCCATACAGAGAGTATGTTTTGTTTCGCCCAGGTTCAGGGCGGTCAGGATGTTGCTCCCATTGTCGTGTACCACCTTGCTTAGTTGGAGTCAGTGGGGTGACAGCCAGGGGGATGTTCACTGCTTGATGTACTTTAGCAACTGTTCACCGGTGTGACTACTTTCTCCCTATTGGGGTCAGCTATAAAAGTATGTAAATTAAATAATGTGATAGGAAGGAGGGGTATTGTGAGACACCCTGTGCCTTGCTTCTGTTGGAGACGAGTGTCCATGGATGTGGAGGTGGAGAAGTGCCTTGTGTTGGAGCCAGGCTGACACAAACGTGGCGGGTCCATAGGACCTGGCCTCGTTGCCAGGGTAATGCCTCTCCACTGCAGGAAAAAACATAGACCCGTGAAAGGCCATAAAACACATGAACTGTCCCTGCCTATAAGAGCTGCTCCAGGTGTCCACCATAGTGTGAACCCTGTCACATAGTGAAAATTGCAAGGAGTGGCCCATGTTCTCCGCCACTTGAGAGTACAAAGTAGGGATGGCTTTTTGTGAGAAATAATGCTGGTTATGAATCTGCCAACGAGGCTGAGCGCACAGCATTAGCTCCCTAAAGGCAACAGACTCATTAAAATCCTGCAGCAGCATATACATATTGTAGCGCCAGCAACTTGGCCAGGTGGAGTCATGCATTCCGTTATTGATGGCTGACGATGGAGCAGAGGAGGAGTCTGAGCGGGAGAAGTAGAAAGGGATGATGACAATGTGACAGACATCGTACTGCCCATGGATGCAGCCTGGCAGCTGCAAGGGTATGCAGAAGAGGAAGGGAACTCCAGTTGTGTTGGCTGCCACCTCTGTTTGCTCATGGGATGGGGTGTTGCCTCTTCATGTGGTTCAATAGAGCTGTGGTGCTTACATTTGTGTTTGCCTGCCCACATCTTATTTTGCTCTAGCACAGCTTGCACAAGGCAATGCTTTTGTCTTCTGGCAGCGTAAAAAAAAAAAAAAGCCAGATGGGAGATACTCTTGCAGCTGAAGTAGAGGCAACAGAGCTTGGCTTAACACTGGCACGTTTTGGGCCTGACCAACCCACAACGTCAACGGCATCACCAGATCCTGAAGCAGACATGGCCCTGGCTGTTCTTTGGGAGGTACATGGCCTCTGCTCTTTATTGCTGCCACCATCACCCTCCTCTTATGATGTTGCCTCCTCCTCAGTATCCTAAGTCAGCTCCCAGGTCCTGTTCAGTACACAATCATCATCGGAGTCCTCATCCTACTTTCCGTTTCTATCAGACTGTAGAATCTGCTGTAGGGTGTGGTGGAGTTTTCTTGCCACTTCTTAAGAAAAAGGCAGACATCTCACTTGGAAGGGGCAGTGGAGGCTGAGAGGACTCCACTGAAAGCCTTCTCAGTAGCTGCAAGGAGTAGGAGCAGAAGGAACACTGTGACCCCTGGCTTCACAGTACTGTGTCAGACTCTGAAGTCACCTCCACGTCATCCTGCTGCGACTGAAAGGAAGAGTTAGCCATCCAATCCACAATCTCATCTTCTTTCTCCTCAACCATAATGTTACACCTTTCCGAAGTCATAAGGGACAACTGTGGTCTACTACTACTAATACTACTACTTCTGGCCGGATAGCTGATGGAGCTACTACCCACATTCTGGCTCTGGGTCTTTCATTTGGAACCCTTCCATAGCCCTGACATATCTTGGCCTCTTAAATAATATGATGTGCTACCCTGTGTATTGGTGAACTAATATGGTTTTTAATAATTACAACAACCCCCCCCCAAAAAAAAAAAAAAAAAAGATTGGTAATGTGCAGAGACAAAAATAAACGCAAAGAGATTTAGACCTAAATCCTAAATCTATTATCATTCATAGATAATTTTGTCCCTTACCCTGTGTATTGATGTGGTTATCCCATATATGATGGTTTTAATAGTTTCCACAACCCTCCCCTCTAAAAAAAAAAAAATTGACACCATATGGAGACAGAAATTAAGGTCTATTTAAGGTCTATGGGATAGCAGTAGCGAACAGGAAGGGAGAAGGGAGATGACACTTTTGGACTGTGTGCACCGTCTCGTCAAACAGCTGACTGTCGGGGGTGCTGGATGTCAGACCCCCGCCGATCTCATATTGATGACCTATCCTGAGGATAGGTCATAAACAGAAAACCCCATACAACCTCTTTAATTACATTCAATGACCCACTGCTTCCCCCAAAAAATTGAACTGTGTGTGTGGCGATAATAAACTTTTTAGGGCTATAGGGATTTAGCCCTAATATTTTGTTCTCAATCACTGATGTGTACAGTTTTTTTCAAATTAAAACAAAAATATATATATATATATATTAAATATGTGGGAAGACCTGACACAGAGTTCTCACTAATATTTTCTATGCTATGCTAGATTGATGGTATAACATGTGTTGTATAGTTGGTGAAACAAATGAAAGGATTTCCTAATAGCTGCAGTTGTGTTAGCAGGAACAGGCAGCCTCAGCATCTTTCCTCCCACTTCCTAACTGACAACTTCTTCTCCGTCTTCCTAGCATTTCTCTTCACTGTCCCTGGCAGTAGAATGCAAGCTTGATTGATTTCTGACTATCCCTGACTCCCTAAGGTTGTTTTTCTGGCAGACACTGCTAGCACAGAATGACATTCTGCTCGTCCTACTAGGGCACCTCCCTTACCTGCAGCAGCACTTACTGGTTCATTTATGCTGTCTGTCGGCCTATAAGCTAATCAGGGAAAGCTCTCCCCCACTTCCTCTCAGGGTCATGTGAGAAGCCTTCTTCTTTCTCCCTAGTACTTTATTTCCCACCAATATGTGCACTAAAATGGTGCTATGGATTTGTCCTAAATGAACCTGAAAATATTCGGGTTCGTCCACCATCCGAAAAATTACAAAAGTTGGTTCGCTCATCCATACTTCCATTTCATTATATTATTATCACTATTGGCTTGTTCTACCTTAATGAACTTTTGGTTACCCTCCAGTTTTAAATCTAAAAAAGTTGACCCATAATTCAGAAAAAAAAATCCACTGAGTTTCAAATTAACAGAATTACATTCTGTGTTCAAAAGAAACGGTTATGCTCTGAAAAAAAGCAAAGGATTCTGCCATTACGGATTTAAATAAATTTGCCAGGTTGAGGGAAAACTTTGACTCCATTGGTGCACCCTCGAGATCAGGAATGATAAGTTCTGGCTAAATGAGCAATCAGTCAATGGGTACTTTATGTATATGGCTGCCTTTAGGCATAGAGCTCTACAGGGCCTTAAAATATAACCATACTATCAAATCCAAATTACAAAATATGATTTTATTCTATATTCTAATTAAAAGTATAAAATAATTTAATAGGCACACAGTAGGACTAATTTAATCGATGGCAGTCATAGGATTGTGAGTAATTAAAGACACAACTTTAAATAAAATAGGCAATGCAATTATCCAACTTGTATTTATTTTTTCAAGTTTATTTAATATATCTATCTAATTTGTGGGATCATTGTGAAATTATATGCATAAACATTTCTATAACAAATTTGGAACCCTAGGAAACTATTTTTCTAACAAACTTTTCAGAATAATATTTATCATTTCAATACTTATTTGGGCAGTTTTTCTTTATCTAAAGATTTTCTTTTCAGATTGGCAATGGATGATAAGAGTCAGATGTGTCTCTTTGCTTTACTAAGCATTAGCATTAACATAATTGACAGAAGTCCTGGAGGGTTTTGTCATTTGTCAAACTAATTAATGGCCAACTAAAATTTAAATCCGCACTAAAGGTCATGGATGTTATTTAATAATAATGAGTGCAAGACAAGTAATTGGCAAGTAACAGCCTTAAAACTAAACCACTTCAATACAAACTGCTGTTGCTATGAACAGAATATGTAATGATATTGAAAAAAGTGAAAAAAATCTTGTAAATTCAGACAAAACTTCAATTCATCTAAATGAACACACTTTCCAAAAACAATATGGTAGTAAGTATATTAGTGGGTTTCATATTCTAAACCACAATCCACAAGAAATATGTTCAGAATATAGATCAATCTCTGCTTTCTCCAATATACTAAAGATAAATGAATCCTTTGTGCCATATTGCCTCACCATGTGGCAGAGGAGAAATTTAATAAACCACCCCATATTTCCTGGCTTTCTGGATTTGATTTAAGAAAATGTTTCTTTTCTTCAGTGTCAACAAGACTGTGTTTTAAATTTTTTTATTCATTTATTTATAATTCTGCTTTCCTCAAATCCTCCATATTTATATTACCCTGATGCAATTACAAAGTAAGGCTCTGTATATACTGTGTGGATGTAGTGTATATGCTCCAGAAAAATAAGTCCTCATGACATAACATGCGGCACGGTGGCTCAGTAGTTAACACTGGGTTCCTAGGTTTTAATCCAATTTTCAAAAAAGTTTGGTTCAGACCTGAATTAGTTTGGGTTGTCCTGGAAATCGGTATATAACACCCTCTATTCTATTAGAACTCAAAATATTTAAGAAAACGTTATCTCTTTTTGTTCATTTTTGTACATTTTTTCCTTTTATCACCCCCTCCCGTATCCTCAAGCTCTTAAAAGCAATCATAGTAATAGTAAATCATGTCTAAGTGACACTGACATACATAGCTATGAGGTAACACTTTTGATGGCATTAGCAAACAGCGTCTTTAAAAAAAAAAAAAAAGTGGCTTATTGAGGGACCAATAATCCAAAAATGATGCCTTGACAGGGTTGGAATATCTGTCTATATGACACTTACAAGTGTTACTAATTACTTAGAAGAAAAAGAGGTTCATTGTGAAGGAGCCTTTCAAAATTCTTTTAATTGGGAGCAGTAAAGTGTGGATGTGGAAATGGTACGGTATTAGACACACATGGCCACAATAGTAGTGGCAGGAGATGCAGCATAGCATGGAACATACAAAGCAGTAGATTGGCTAACCCATTGTCTATGGGTAGTAGTAGTAATGGTGGGAGTAATGGTAGTTGTATTAGTGGTGAATGTGTTGTTTTAATAGTAATGGCAGTAGGGAATTTTCAGTGAGGAGTAGCAGCTGAGAAGGTGGTGGAAGCACCAGCCATATGGTACATGTTGGCAGGCAAGCAGTAGCATAATGGAGTCACCAACAACCTATGGAACATGTTGGTAGGCAGGCGGCAGCAGTGGCATAATGGCGGCAGTGGCATAATAGAGGAAGTAGCAGCTGCCATATGGAACATGATGATAGGCAGGCAGCAGCAGTGGCATGAAGGTGGTAGTGGCATGATGGAGGCAGCAGCAACAGCCATACAGAACATAATAGTAGTTACAGATGTAGTAGAGTTAACATGCATGCTTAACTCGATATTTTAACTAAACTAGCTGTGTTAAGCCGGCACTTTCAATTGCTTTTTAATAGCTTTGTTTTAGGATATTACACACACACCAACACTCCAGAACTTTCTGGAGATGCACTGAAACGGATTTCAGATTAGTATTTTATGTTATTACTCAGAGATTTAAAGTGCTACCCTTTGTATTGTAAGACACATGTATATACTATCCCCCCCCAAAAAAAAAAAAAAAAATTGGGACAGTCTGGAGATGCACTGACATGGATTAGGGACTAGTAGTTATCAGTAAACTGCTACCCTCTGTATTGTAAGACACACGTATATGCTATTTTCCCAAACCAAAACAAAAAATTAATGTTTGGTACACAGAGGGAGACTTTTGGAAAATTAATGCCGGCAGCCAAGTACCGATAGAGTCAACATTTATTGTAGAGGAACCACTCAATTGGAATTGAAAGACTATCGGAGAACCATTGTGAACTTCCAGGACCTGTGAACATCCTTGGTATTTTTCTTTACCTTCCAGGGACCTGTGAAATCAAAATCACATGAACAAGTGACGTATACACCCTGTGACTGAAGAGACAGTCACATGGTTACAACACGTGACCGTTTATGCCGTTGTGCTAATACAAGTCCGGATCAACCACACGCCGTACCCACGTGGGACGCCACGCTGGTGATTCGGCTTATGTGAGAAACCAGGACGGACAGCTCGTATTACAGGAGGGTAAAGTACTGAAACTGTCTATTTTATTCAAAACCCCTATTAAGAGGCGAGTGGTACAAGCAATAATCCCAGCTTCCCGTATGTGAACATAATTCCTCTGTAACCCGTGGGTAACTAACTATTACCAGAAAAAGTGGTGTTCAACTACTATAACTAACCCAAGTACAGTTATCATTGGAGGAAGTATCTACTGCATAATATCTGCACATAAGGAACAATATATATTCAACTATTGTACTCTATTATTACCATTATATATATGGACTATGTTAGAGTGATATGTGTAGTGGAATAGGCATGTGTTTTAATGATATTATATGATTTTATGGTTTAGTTTTTTAGGATCTTTTCGTATTTATTAAAAATTATTGTTTTACCTATGGTATCAGATATATTGTGTGCCCTCTATCAATTTAAATTAGTCTATCCTCAAAACAAAAAATTACATTTGAACTGTCTGGGCATACCCTGAAACAGATTTCTGACTAGTAGTTTGAAAAAACTGCTACCCTCTATACTGTAAGACACACATATATTGCTATATTCCAAAAACCCTCCCAAAAAATAAAAATAAAATTAATAAATGAACTGTCTAGAGATGTCCTGACAGATTTAATACTTGTATTTCAGGTGTTTTTACTGAAATTTTAAATGCAATCTATCCTCTGGAAGTAAAATATGTGTTGCACAGTTTTGAGCTTATTCCCCTTATAATTTTCTTTATTTTGGTTAAAATGGAAAAAGAAAAGAAATGTCCTAGTAGGTAGATGCTTTTGAGGGTCTGCAGCAGCTGCAGATGTGATATAAGGCACTAATTGCATCTAGAAGGCACTGCCAGTTACACCTAGCCTCAGCTCCTCACTTCTCACTCCTAGACTCAAAGCTTTCCCTGTCTTTCCCTATTCTACACACTTCTTTCTAGCCTTCCCCTTCACTGTCCCTGCCACTAGAATTGAAGTTTTATTGTGACTGTACACTGTTTCTAAGATCGTTTCCTGTAAGACACTGTATATGTAGACCTATCCAGCCTCATTCACAGCCCAACTCAGAATGACTCTACTTGTTCTTCAAGGGTACCTCCTTGCTTGCTACAGCACTGATTGGTTCATCCAGGCTGCCTGTTGGTCTGTAAGCCAATCAGGGCAAGCCCCTTCCTTCCTCTAAGGGTGAGCATCCTTCTTCTTTCTCTCAAGTGCGTTTTCCCACCGACACGTGCAGTTAAATGGCGTTGTGCACCATTTTACTGGATTCATCCGAAACAAACCTGAAAAGCTTCAGAGTCTTCTGCCTGATTAAATTTTGATTAACAAACTGATTTGCTAATCTCTAGCTCAAATTGAAACTTTTTAACAAATTTGGTAAATTGGAACCAAACCGAATCTCAATACGCTCATATTTAAAACACAGATATCTCTGCAGCTGTTTAACATACAGACAAAAGATAAGTATTGTTTTAATCAGTATGATCAACCTTATCAGGCAGTATGCCTGGTTTAATAGTGTTGATCATGCTGAGAGAGGCTCTATAAGATGAAAAGTTGTGACAAATTGGCATTATTTTGATGTACATCTAATCAAACTTTTCAAGATACAATGGCCTCAGGATACAATATTTTCAACATATAATGGTCCTTTCAGACCCATCGTAAGTTGAAACTAGACTCAACATACAATGTCCCAGACTCAGATCCAACCAATCAAGACCACTTCTCTGGTAATATAGCTGTATTAGTTGCTAGTTAGCAGCTATGTAAGTACATATTTAATCTGTCTTAGTTATCTGCTTATTTTTCTGAAATCTTAATTTTCTCTTATCTTGGGTGACATTTTGAGGCTTTGTAACCGATTACTCAACTTACAATGGTTTCAACATACAACGGCCATCCTGGAACAAATTAATATTGTAACTTGAAGGACCACTGTATATATTTTGGGGTGGTGGCATTAAAAACAAAGGAATTCCATTATTTTTTAATTCTGTTTTTATGGTATTCATAAAAGCAGAGTAAAGTAAAAGAATTACATTATTTTGTAGGTCAGTACAATTATGGCAGTTTTTCTTATTGTTTTCTACTTTTAAGCAAATCCAATGATGTAATTTTTAATGTAATTAAACTCTGCAAGTCAAATTTTTTTTGTATTTATTACTTGATTACTTTCTATTTTTCAAACGTTTTTTTTTTAACTTTCTCAATCTGTTTGATATATCCCACTAGATGTCTTTAACATAGTCTTCTGATTACTCTTATAATACACGGTAATACTTGTGTTACTATGACATTTTTTAATGCTGTGTAAATGCTGTTAAGAACAGCTCAGGTAAGATGTCCGCCTCCATAATTATGTTCAGGAAATAGAATGAAAAAATCTGTAATCAGAAAATAAGATTAGAAAAAAAAGTACATGTGTTACTATATGGTTTTAATTGACAGATAACATATTTGGTGACATTTCCTTTAAACCCCTTGCTTTGTATGGTTTAGCATTCTCATACTGATACAAGCCAGCTGGTGTCCCTTGTATCATTACTAAGAGTGACAGACTGTTCTATGTGATGGCTCCCAAGATCATCACAAAAGCAGTTGGGGCAATGTGTCGCTCCACAGCAAAAGCAGGATTGAAGCACTCACCACATGGCCTCCATACTTGAACCCAACCATCGTATGTTTTCAAACAGAACCTGGATTTGCCTGGAGATGACAAGGTTCCAGTCAATAGCAGTCCTGTTTTCTCAATGCTGCAAACAAAGGGGACGGTGACTGACTATCAATGGCAAGCCATGAAATTAAATTTACTTCCTTCTATTTGTCAATAAGTGTACTTAACCTCTAGCTACTTGCTTGAGGTGATGTAGCTGTATAGAACAGGACAGAAAGGAGTTAAAACAGGTTATGTGAAATTTCAGATTTATCAGCTTTAGAGGCATATATTTTTTAGGATTTCTGCAAATTAAAGTTGTGAACTCACAAATACAAGTTTTTATAGAAAGATGCAACATAAATGTATTAGAAACCTAGTTTCATAAAGCTTCATTAGTACATCAGTACAGATTGTGTTATATGAAGGTCCCTGATGGATAGATGCATGAACTTATCTGCCGAGATCACACAGCAACAAATAACTAGATACCTCTTTCACTTAGCTATTTGTGTGATTACATCTTGTCAGAAAAACTTTGAGCATACAAAAGCATATAATATCTGTGAATGTGTAACGTCTCCTCTTTTAACACTTGATTCACACTGCGGTAATGTTTTTTTGTTCTTTTTTGCTGTGATTGAAAAAGTGACAACTTTGTATTTGCTTAATTCATATCAGCTTCTTTCAGTCTGTCACCTATTGATCTAAATTATAAGGAGCGGCTTATGAAGGATCCTTGAAAAAAAATGTTTGTCACATAAACATAAAGACTAATACATGCTTTTGGTATCCGTTTGGTATCCCTTAGAAATGTAAAAACTCTGTTTATCGATCTTTGATGATTATTTTTGTTTGTTTTTAGCTAAATCTATCATCTATCTCATTATCTATCTATTATCTATCTATCTATCTATCTATCTATCTATCTATCTATCTATCTATCCATCCTGCAGCTGCAAGACATTGTTAGTTTTTGGACGAGGGAAGATATTAGAATGCAATATCAGTACATAACAAATCAGTTGACATCCTTAGTGAATCCAAATCTCATTTCTCAGTTTTTAACAAAGTAGTTACTAAAGTGAACCTGTAACCATGAAAACGCAAAATTATCTGCAGGTAGCTTGTTATAGAGCAAGAGAAGCTGAGCTGATTAATACAGTATATCGTTTTGTGGGAAAATAATTCACTGTAAAACCACATTCACATGTCAGTGTTTTGGCCAGTGATTTCCCTCAGTGATTGTAAGCCAAAGCTGGGATTGGAGCCTCCACAGACATAAGGTATAATGAAAAGATCTGCACTTGTTCTGTGTTTAGAGCCAAGCCTGGTTTTGGCTCACAGTCACTGATGGACATCACTAACCAAAATACTTATTATGTGAATAAGGCTTAACTTGTATTTAACTCATTTAAATTCAGGTTCATTCAGACTTTGTAGTCAAGGAGGGGGTCCTATCAGTGAGTAACAGCTATCTCTTTATACACAGTCATAGAGGGAATGCTGTCAATCACTGATAGGACCGCCTCCTTAACTTCACAGCCCAGAATAAGCATGGATATAAATTAGTAAATTATAAGTTATGTTCAATCTTTTTCTATACAACTATATATCAATCTGCTCAGCTCCTCCTGCTCTATAACATACTACCTGCAGCTCAGACGTATTCAAAGTGACAGATTCCTTTTAAAAGGAGTTTGTCACCTCATTTTCACCTATATAACTAACAGCAGTATCCGTGGTACAGTTCAACAGGAGAGGTTGGCACTACGCCATATTGCTAATACCATTGAGATAATCAGAAACGTGTTCTCATAGCCGGCGGTGCTCTACATGGACAGCGCAATGAAATCACAACAGTGGAGGATGAGAATAAATGATGCGGCACTCACCGGACTTCTTTTCTTTGTTCCTTTATTGCAAAATTAAAAATTGCTTACCACTGCTTGCGGGCACCGTGCTCAGTAAAAGGAACGCGGCGACGGCCGCTTTGCGCATTGTTGCGCTTCGTCTGGCCGCTATGTGATGACGCCGGCACGCCTCACGTTACTTATACTGCGTCCAGCATCATCACCTTGGAGACAGATAAACAACAGGCATTTAAAAATTACAGCAATAACATAAAGTTATAAGAACACTGCAAGATCATTCTTATCATTAAATCCTAACTGTCCCATGGCATTAGTCCTCATAATCCATGAGGGCTCTATTTGGAGTAACTTTCTGTGTCTATCTCCTCCATTTTTAAGTGGTGCAATCACCTCTATTCCTGCACTGGTAAGTATCTCTCCGGACCCTCCTTGTTCTTTTTGGACATGCTCTATCAGTCTTGGAGACCCTATTCCAGTTTGAATGGATTTTTTATGTTCTCTAAACCATATATACAGGGGCCTAATAGTCTTCCCTATATAAAACCTGCCGCAAGGGCAGAAAATTACATGTACCACATACTGCGTTTTGCAAGTGATTAATTGTTTTATAACATGTACAATGCCTCCTATGTTTAGTAGAGATGAGCGAGCACTAAAATGCTCAGGTGCTCGTTATTCGAGTCGAATTTTTCCAGATGCTTGGGTGCTCTTTTCGAATAACGAACCCCATTGAAGTCAATGGGAGGCTCAAGCATTTTTCGCAGGGGACCAAAGCTCTGCACAGGGAAGGTTGCGTGAAAACCTGGAAACCTCAGAAAATGATGGAAACACCACGGAAATGGACAGGAAATAGCAGGGGCAGCATGCATGGATGCCTCTGAGGCTGCCTAATCGTACCATTACACCAAATTCTGTCCAACAGCCTGGTGGTGACCCTCAAGACAATTGTGCTGACCCAGACCAAGATGGGCAAGGCACATGCCCATCACATGTTAGTAAATCACCCAAGTAGGTGCAACGAAGGTCCTTTGTCGCCTGCGGGTGACACCACTGCTCATGCTGGCACTGCTGTCCTATCCCCTGCTCCAGGACGCAGGCATAAGCATCTCCCTCTCCGCACCCACTCAGTAGTCTACAGCGTACACAAAGTTCTCCCAGTACAGTGCCCAGCTCTCCCCATCCCAGACGGGCAAACACGCAGACTGAGATTGCAGTTTACAGCATGGGGGTGAACCCCAGGATGACTTGTTAAGACTGAGATTGCAGTTTACAGCTTGGTGGTGAACCCCAGAGTGGCTTGGTTAGACTAATATAGCAGCTGAACCACCCAAAAATTTAGCCTGACACAGCATGGCGGTGACTACAGTTCAGTGAAAAATTCTGTAGCCGCAGTCTAGAAAAAATGTTTTTTTTTTTATCACTTTTATATATACTACAGTCCAGTGAAAAATTGTGTGGCGTGCGTTACACTAGCCGGAGTCTAGAAAATATATGTTTTTTCTCTCAGTCATATATACTACAGTGCAGTGAAAAATTCTGTCGTGTGCTACACACTAGCTGGAGTCTAGAAAATATACATTTTTTCTCTCATTCATATATCCTACAGTGCAGTGCAAAATTCTGTCGTGTGCTGCACACTAGCCGGAGTCTAGAAAATATACTTTTTTTCTCTCAGTCATATATCCTACAGTGCAGTGCAAAATTCTGCCGTGTGCTGCACACTAGCCGGAGTCTACAAAATATAAATTTTTTCTCTCATTCATATATCCTACAGTGCAGTGAAAAATTGTGTGGTGTGCGGTACACTAGCGGTAGTCTAGAGAATACGTTTTTTCTCTCAGATACATTTAATACAGTCCAGTGAGAAATTCTGTGGTGTGTGTTACACTAGCCTCAGTCTAGAGAATACATTTTTGGCCTCAGATATTACTTCTACAGTTTAGTGATTACACAAAATGTTGAACCCAAGGGCTAAGGGTCAAGGACGTGGGCGTCCAAGTGATGTATGGGGGCAGAGGCCGTGGTCCTGAGCAGGGTGACACAGTACCTACTGATGAGGGAGCAGTGGAACGCCGCAGATTTTCGCTCTCTAACTTTATCTTGCAACTTACAGGGTCACGTGGTACACCACTATTGAAACCACAACAGTGTGAACAGGTGATGACGTGGATAGCGGATAATGCGCCCAGTAATTTATCCACCACCCAGTCTTCCACGCAGTCCACCCACGCTAGCCAAGGGAGTAGACCTCTGGCTCCTCCAGCTTAACCTCCTTCACCCCAGCCTGCCCCCCCATGGAAAATATGGATTCAGATCCGACATACTCACAGGAACTCTTTTCAGGACCCTACCCAGAGACACAAACCACTGCTCAACAGCAACCTGAGCAGTTGCTCTGTCCCAATGCCCAAAATTTAGAACTTTCGCAGTCTGTGGGTGATGAGAGTGTGGACTTAGTGCAAGTAGTGCGTCAAGAGGTGTCGGATGATGATGATGATGATAATGATGAGACATGGTTGTCAGACATTGACGTTGTTGTCAGGGCAGTAAGTCCCAGGGGGGAGCAGAGTGAGTAATCGGAGGAAGAGCAGGTGGATGATGAGGTGACTGACCCGAGCTGGGTTGGTAAGCCTAGTCAAGACAGTGCTTCTGATGGCGAGGCAAGTGCAGCACCAGAACAGGTTGGAAGAGGCAGTGGGGTGGCCAGAGGGAGAAGCAGGGCCAGAGCAAGTAGATCAGCAACTGTTTCACGGAGTCAAGCTCCCGTGCCGAGGCCTAGATGTTCGCAAGTCTGGAGGTTCTTTAAAGAAAGTGAGGATGACCGACGGACTGTGGTGTACAACTTGTGCCACACCAGGATCAGCAGGGGAGCCACCACTACCAGCCTAACCACTACCAGCATGCGCAGGCATATGAGTGCTAAACACATGACTCAATGGAACCAAGGCCGTTCACCTCCTGCGGATCACACCACTGCTTCTTCCCCTGTGTCACATGCTGGCTTTGCGAGTCAACCCCCCGCCCAGGACCCCGGCATGAGCGCCTCCCGCCCTACAACCACCCCTTCACCTCCACGATCCTCCACACCCTACAGCAATGTGTCCCAGCACAGCCTTCAGCTGTCTTTGCATCAGACATTGGAGCGCAAACGCAAATACAATTCCACCCACCCACATGCACAAGCCCTAAACATCCACATTTTCAAACTGCTGAGCCTGGAGATGCTTTGCTGTAGACTGGTAGAGACTGAGGCTTTCCGCAACCTGATGGCGGTGGCTGTCCCTCGGTACTTGGTCCCCCAGCCGCCACTATTTTTAACGATGTGGCGTCCCAGCCCTACACCAGCACGTGTCAGAGAACATCATCCGTGCCCTGACCAACGCGGTTACTGAGAAGGTCCACCTAACCACGGACACGTGGACAAGTGCTGGCGGGCAGGGACACTAAATCTCCCTGACGGCACATTGGGTTAACTTGCTGGAGGCTGGGACTGAGTCTGACCCTGGGGCGTCATGTAATGCCCACACCGAGGATTGTGGGCCTACCTCGGTCACGGTTTCTCAGACTTATTATGCTCTTCTCCAACCCTCCTTCTCCTACTCTCAAATACAATCTGTGAGCATGGCGCCTTCAGTCGGTAGCTCTAGGCGCAGCAGCACTGCCGTGGGTAAGCGCCAACAAGCAGCGCTGAAACTGCTGAGGTTAGGTGACAAGAGGCACACGCCCCAAGAGCTGTTACAGGGCATCACGGCGCAGACCGATCTTTGGCTGGTGCCGCTGAAACTCAAACCAGGCATGGTTGTATGTGACAACGGGCGTAACCTGGTGGCGGCTCTGCAACTCGGCAGGCTCACACATGTGCCATTATACACCAATACTATTTCCCAAAGTAACAACAACCTATATAAACACTGCATATAAAACCTGCCTGGTCCACGTGTTCAATCTTGGGGTTCAGCGGTTTCCTCAAGACCTACCCCAATTTGTCTGATTTGCTCACCAAGGTGCGACGCATCTGGGCGCATTTCCGCAAGTCAACCACAGATGCTGCCACTCTCAGGGCAGTGCAACGGTGCTTACAACTGACAGCTCACCGACTGTTGTGCGACGTGCCCACACAATGGAATTCCATATTAACACATGTTAGCCAGGGTTTACCAGCAGCGCAGAGCGATTGTAGACTGCCAGATGACAACTTCCACGAGAATGGTAGTCAGGTTAGTCAGCTTCCTCAAGTCTACAATGAGGAGTGGACGTGGATGTCTGATATCTGTCAGGTGTTAAGCCACTTTGAGGAGTCAACACAGATGGTCAGTGGCGATGCCGCCATTACAGCGTCACCATCCCACTGCTTTGTCTGCTGGAAAACTCACTGCTCAGCATGAAGTCAGAGGCTTTGCGCTTGTCACAGGAAATGGGGGAAGAAGATACGTTGCTTGATAGCCAGACCACCCTCAGGTCTGTTTCTCAGTGCGTATTGGAGGAGGAGGAGGAGGAAGAGGAGGAAGAGATAATAATTGTTTCACTGGACTGTAGTGTATAGAAATGAGAGAAAAACGTCTTCCCTAGACTGACGCTACTGTACAGTACACTACATAATTGTTCAGTGGACTGTAGTGTATAGAAATGAGAGAAAAAACGTATTCCCTAGACTGATGCTACTGTACAGTACACTACATAATTGTTCAGTGGACTGTAGTGTATAGAATTGAGAGAAAAAAAACGTATTCCCTAGACTGACGCTTACTGTACAGTACACTACATAATTATTCAGTGGACTGTAGTGTATAGAAATGAGAGAAAAACGTATTCCCTAGACTGATGCTACTGTACAGTACACTACATAATTGTTCAGTGGACTGTAGTGTATAGAAATGAGAGAAACACGTATTCCCTAGACTGATGCTACTGTACATTACACTACATAATTGTTCACAGGACTGTAGTGTATAGAATTGAGAGAAAAAACGTATTCCCTAGACTGACGCTACTGTACAGTACACTACAATAATTATTCAGTGGACTGTAGTGTATAGAAATGAGAGAAAACGTATTCCCTAGACTGACCCTACTGTACAGTACACTACATAATTGTTCACTGGACTGTAGTGTATAGAAATGAGAGAAAAATGTATTCCCTAGACTGACGCTACTGTACAGTACACTACATAATTGTTCAGTGGACTGTAGTGTATAGAAATGAGAGAAAAACATATTCCCTAGACTGATGCTACTGTACAGTACACTACATAATTGTTCACTGGACTGTAGTGTATAGAAATGAGAGAAAAATGTATTCCCTAGACTGACGCTACTGTACAGTACACTACATAATTGTTCAGTGGACTGTAGTGTATAGAAATGAGAGAAAAACGTATTCCCTAGACTGACCCTACTGTACAGTACACTACATAATTGTTCAGTGGACTGTAGTGTATAGAAATGAGAGAAAAATGTATTCCCTAGACTGATGCTACTGTACAGTACACTACATAATTGTTCAGTGGACTGTAGTGTATAGAAATGAAAAAAATGTATTCCCTAGACTGACGCTACTGTACAGTACACTACATAATTGTTCACTGGACTGTAGTGTATAGAAATGATAGAAAAAAACTATTCCCTAGACTGCACTACAGATCCCAGCAAGCCAAGGTACAGCAGCAGCAAAAATGAGTACTGAGAGGACTTTGGGCAATTTCTTTTGGGTCTGTGTGGACCACGTGCTGTCCCTTCTGCCACCAGTCGCTGTGCACAGTGTGCAGCCAAGATGGCGGTAGCTGCACTACAAGTCCCAGCCAGCAGCCAGGAGGAGACCAAAAAAAAAGGTGCTTGTAGCCCTTAGAAGGGCTGTTGGGTTCTTTGTGGGTGATTCCTGCCTAACCAACATCTAAATTGAGGCCCTAACACTCTCCCTGACAGACAGCAAGCTCTATCCCTAATATCATGCAGCGGCGTCTGACCGAGCAGCGCGGGACCAGATTCTATATTCCCAGGTCATCTGATCTGGCCAGCCAATCCCTGCTATCGACTTGTAGGGGCCCCACGTGATGCTAGGAGGTACCAATGACTCTCCTGCATGTTGATTGGCTTAAAAAAGGCGCCTAACATGCAGGAAGAGGAAGTTGCCATTTCCTCGAGGATCGCGATATGCTCGTCCGAGTATCGAGCATATGCGAATACCCTAATACTCAAACGAGCACCAAGCTCGGACGAGCATGTTCGCTCATCTCTATTGATAACATATTGCTAGGATATGCCAGCAATGTCAGATAGGTGCAACCTCAAGTCTAGAACCTGCTCCTAGCTCCCACAAAGTGAACAGAGAGCAGCCTCACATGTACCGGCCACACTCTGTCCACAGCTATGGGAGTTCCAAAACATAGTCAAGCACTGCCTTCTATACTCCAGCAGTCCTATAGCTGTGAATGGAGAGTTGGCTGAGCATGCCACAGTGCTCTCTCCATTTACCACTATGGGACTTCTGAAATATTTTCAGAACTCCCATAGCGATGAATGGAGTGCAAGCCACAAATGCGCGGTGTGCTCTCCTTCATTTCAGGGTCACTGTTCTGGAAATAAGAGCGGATTCCAGAGGTGGGGCCTTCACCTAACATTGCTGGCATACTGTATCCTAGTAAGATGCCATCAATGTCCCAGACAGGCCAAGTCCTTTAACATCTACCATTAAAATCCTATTAGAGGCACTTGTGTAACTTGTGCATAAAACAACCAGCTCAAGTGGGATACCGGCTGCAAGACCCCCAGTGTGTAGGTCTACCATCGAGACCTCAGACTCATTTCAACCGAATGCCATGGTGGCTTGAAAAGTAGAAAAACACTGATGACAGAACTAGAAGGCAAAATAAAAATATCAGGGATGATAACATGGAGATAATAACATTACACTAAGCATTTAAAACTGAACAGAGTCTGTGACCATCCCATAGATATGAAAGGGCAATCTCCTGTATAAAGCTGTGTATGATATACTCCGTAGGACCGCATATTTGTATAAAGTCGTATTTGAGATGCAACCACAGCTATTGTTGGCTGTAATACACACCTGACATGCTTCTGCAGTGGTTGAGATCACCATTTATAGGGGTTCTTTAGGACTAGAAAAAGATGGTTTCTTTTCTTTCAAAAACAGCACCACCCCAGTCTACAGGTTGTGTGTGGTGTTACCACTCAGCCACATTCACTTCAGTGGAACTGAGCTGAAATAACAGACACAACCTGTTGATTGGTGTGGTGCTGTTTTTGGAATACGCAGCCATGTTTTTCTAAAGCTGGAGAATCCTTTAACCACATGAGATGCCTTAGGCCCCATTCAGACGACTATGTTTCACGGCCGTATACGGGCCGTGAAAGCCCGGCCTGTGCTGCCCCAGAGGACGGGAGCGCACGGCGTCATTGGTTGCTATGACGCCGTGCGCTTCCTGAGGCTGCCGCCGTACAGTGAAACACTGTACACGGCGTGTACAGTGTTTCACTGTACAGCGGCGGCCTCAGGAAGCGCACGGCGTCATAGCAACCAATGACGCCATGCGCTCCTCTCCTCTGGGGCAGCACAGGCCGGGCTTTCACGACCCGTATACGGCCGTGAAACACGGTCGTCTGAATGGGGCCTTAGTCTGTAGTGACTGCATCATCTAGGTACTTAGTGCCTCTGTCACCCCATCACCCCTAATGGGTTGCCATGACAGCTGGGGGCTCATTCAAAAGTTTGGGACCCAGTGATTTCTAGTTAAGCCCCTGCAAATGGCCATCAAAAAGCTCAGTGCTGTATTTGTACTCTCAGACGTCAAAACTATTTTAAGGTAAAGCTCCATTTCTGAGATATATTGGCCTTTGTGATTGTCCTGGAGTAGAGTAACTGCAAATTACCAGGTGATTTTTTCAGTGCGTGCAGCCACAATCAGGGGTAATCTCCATTCACTTGATTGCTGTACTGACAGAGAAAGAAATAATGTGTTCAGAGCGCAAACAGAGGATCCGCTAATAATGGGGAAGTGATTTTCCGAGGAATCACAGTGCAGGGATGTGTCACAGCACAACCTTATTTCTTCATCACTGCACATCAGAGCTTTCCATTTCATTGCAGCAAAATGCTTGGCATTATACTGTTACTTCCAGTAAATGGATATAGCCTTCAGGTCTAGAACTGTATGAATGACACCGACTATCATTCTAACCCATTTAATACAATCGTCAGCTGTGGCGCATTTAGCTTTTGGAAAGTATCTCAGCGCCATCTACTGGCCATACTTAATTGTAGCAACTTCAATTTGACGTATCCAATTCTTCCTTAGATAGGTAGGCGACTACATCAGCCTGTGATGGGGAGTGTATTTTTACATTAAATTACACATTTAACACATTGTATTCGGTTCTGTGTGAATTTACTAAAATCTGATTATTGGACACTACAATGACCCCTCAAGTGTAGGAGCACACAGTCAGGTTTCTGCATACAGTTTTGGAAGTCAAAACCAGGAATGAATTCAAAAGAGAGGATAAGTCGTATCTGTTCTTTATACGTTCTTTCCTTTTATGATCCACTCCTGATTTTGGCTTCCAGAACGGCATGCAGAAACCTGACCGTGTGGCCGTACCCTAAAGCTAGAATCACACATGCGATTTTTGGTGCAGTTTTTTTTTATTATATAGAAGTGGATTAAAAAAGAATGGGACAGATCAAGGAATGACTTTTTACTTCTCCTTCCTGCTAGACTTAGCAAAAACCACATCAAAAAAATTCCATGAGTGTTTCCAGCATAAAAGCTCATGCACACGACCGTATGTATTTTGCATGTATCCGCAAAAAAACGGATCCGCAAAAAAATATGTATGACGTCTATGTGCATTCCATATTTTTGCAGCAGAACAGAACAGCTGGCCCCTAATAGAACAGTGCTATCCTGGTCCGTGATGCGGACAATAATAGGACATGATCTATTTTTTTTTGCGGAAAGACATATGGACACACAGAAATGGAATGCACATGGATTAACATCCGTTTTTTTTTGCGGACCCATTGAAATTAATGGCTCTGCATTCCGCAAAAAAAAACAAAAAAAAACAGAATGGAATGCGCATTACGGACAAGGATAGTACTGTTATATTAGAGGCCAGCTGTTCTGTTCCTCAAAAAGCACGCGGACGTCATGCGTATTTTTTGCGGATCCGTTTTTTTGCAAAATACATACGGTCGTGTGCATAAGCGCTAAGGCTGAGTTCATATCACCGTTTAGCTTTCCGTTCCTCTGATCTGTCAGAAGAAGAGAAAAAAATCAGGATCCTGTTGCATCAGTTATGTATAGTATTGCATAGGATCCATTTTTTACAGGAAAAAAAAAGTACTGCAAGCAGGACTTTTTTTCCCCTCTGAAAAAACAGACCCAAGGCGGAAATGGCTCAAACGGATGCCAACTGATGCAACAGGATCCTTTTTTTCTCTCTCTCTCTTAGGCCTCATGCACACGACCGTATGAAAAAACGGATCGCAAAAACGGATGA